>JAJAGP010001456.1:92500-121234 GCA_025084515.1 Ancistrus triradiatus
CGTTGTATTTTGTGACGTTTTGTATTAACTTTCCATTAACGCTTTAATCGAGCATTGCATTGGACCATCGGCTGCAGCTGAACCATATCTTCACTTAACACCCCACATCAACACTCGAAGCTATGTACCTTTAATTCATTAATTGTACTAACATGGCTTATGCTGTGCTTGTTCCCTGTGCCGAGTGTGGCATGTTTAGCTATTCTTCCTCCGTCATTAGATTAAATTTTATTTGTGATAGGTGTAGGCTTGTAGCTAGTCTGACGGAGAAGATTGTAGTTTTAGAGGCGTGCATCCAGACATTAGAGAAGGCTAGCTCAGCTCCTAGCTTAGCACATTTGGATGCCACAGGTGAAGTTATGCCCCACCCTGGCAGAGCCCTCGCAGCAGGGCAAGTGGGTGACGGTTCGGCAACGTAGTTGTAAGGCTAGCCCACGAGAGCACCACTCTTTACCTGTTCACGTGTCCAACACGTTTACCCTCCTATAGATGCACCCACTGAGCACCTGTTGAACGAGCGCTCGTCAATAGGTACTCTATTTTTACCACACATTAAACTAGTGTCACGACGGGTGCCGACCCGGCAAGCAGGAACTGTGCGCAGGTTCAATATATATAACCAAGAGGTTTATTTAAATAGTGTAACACTGGACAGGCGAAACCAAACACCTTAACTAATGCCGGGCTTAACCGCAGACCAAACACGCAACAGCCTAAAGCTGGCAACCTTGATATACTGGCTTTAACCGCCGTAACAAACCGCAACAGCCTAAGCTGGCACCTTGATAATGCGGGCATTACCGCCGAACGAACACGCAACAGCCTAAAGCTGGATACTTTCACAAAAGCAAGCAGTGATTGCTGAATGCACACTAACCGTCATGACATTCCAAACGGGTGCTTTCCCTCGATAATTCCCCACGCCGAGGGGGAGCCAGGATGCTGTTTAAATAGTCATGCATACAGCTGCAAGTAATTACGGTAAGCATCCCAGCTTCTCCCTCGGCGGCTTTGCAAACCGGGTGGCGCAGCGATTGTCCAAGTCCCGATCGCCACCCGGCGACCAGGAGGCGCGTAACACCCCTGTCCATGGCAAACCGTGACATAGCCCCCGCCCAAGGGGCCCGAGACGGAGCCAGGGCCCCTTAAAATAAGGGCCCAACAGTTCCCAATCGGCCCGTCAGGGGGCTTCCTCTCCAGACGGAACCTGGGGGGAAATGCGGCAAAGCAACACGGTGCGGCCAACAAGGCCTCCGGGAGCCGGACGGCCCCCAACAGGGCCCCTGGAAGACAAGCAGAGTCGACGACGAGAGGCAGACGGGCAGAGTCGACGACGAGAGGCAGACGGGCAGAAAGGACGAGGCGGCCGTGCCTGAGAGCAGAGACAACGAGGCGGCCGTGCCTGGCAGCAGAAACGAGGCGGCCGTGCCTGACAGCAGAGACGACGAGGCGACGCTTGTGAGCAGAGACGACGAGGCGACGCTTGACAGCAGAGACGACGAGGCGACGCTTGTGAGCAGAGACGACGCGGCGACGCTTGTGAGCAGAGACGACGCGGCGACGCTTGTGAGCAGAGACGACGCGGCGACGCTTGACAGCAGAGCCGACGAGGCGACGCTTGACAGCAGAGCCGACGAGGCGATGCTTGTGAGCAGAGCCGACGAGGCGACGCTTGACAGCCGTGTCGACGTGGCGACGCTTGACAGCAGAGCCGACGTGGCGACGCTTAACAGCATAGGGACGTGGCTACGCTTGCAGCAGAGGAGACGTGGCGACCTTGACAGCAGAGCCCGACGTGGCGAGCTTGACAGCAGAGGCGACGTGGCAGCGATGCTTGACAGCAGAAGGCGACGAGGCGACTCTTGACAGCAGAAGGTGACGTGGCGACGCTTGAATCGAGGCACGTGCACGCATGACAGCAGAGGCGACGTGGCGACGCTTTACAGCATAGGCGACGTGGACAACGTGTGGCTGCTGAGCGTAGTCCGTGGACGACGCTGTGGCTGCAAGAGCGGAGTCGTGGACGACGTTTGGCTGCAGAGCGGATCGGGACGACGTGTGGGCTGCAGAGCGGAGTCGTGGACGACGTTTGGCTGGCAGAGGCGGAGTCGTGGCGACGTGATTCTTGACATCAGAGTCGACGACGTGATGCTGCAGCAGATCGACGACGTGAGGCTTGACAGCAGAGTCCCGAAACGACGTGATGCTTGACAGCAGAGTTCGACGACGTGATGCTTGACAGCAAGTCGACGACGTGATGCTTGACAGCAGAGTCGACGACGTGATGCTTGACAGCAGAGTCGACGACGTGATGCTTGACAGCAGAGTCGACGACGTGATGCTTGACAGCAGAGTCGACGACGTGATGCTTGACAGCAGAGTCGACCTCTGAACGGGTCTCCCTGGAGGGGACAGTCTCCGAACGGGTCTCCCTAGAGGGGACAGTCTCTGAACGGTTCTCCCTGGAGGGGACAGTCTCTGACACTGCCAACGCCCTGGAGGCGGCCACTGGAACTGAAACAGAAAGGACGGGACCAGGCACGGATGTCCGTGGAACAGGACTGGGCATGAATGTCCGTGGTGCAGGACTGGGCACGAATGTCTGTGGTGCAGGACTGGGCACGAATGTCCGAGGTGCTGGTGTTGGCACCTCACCAGCGAGTTCCATCACACCATAATGAGACGCCATAGGTTCGACTACACAACTAGTGCGGTTCGAATTACAAAACTCCACAACTCGAGGATTACACGCGGAACCAGAGCGGCCTGAATCATGACTATCCACCACTAGAGGCTCAACTACGGAACTAAAGTGGTTTACATCTGGACTTACACGCGCTCGCTTACGCTTCACTAGTGAGGTCCGGCTGCTGGCAAGCTGGGGATCCAGCACACAACCAGCCAAAGCAGACCGGACAAGGCGGGTGACAAACTCTGGTTTGGAGGTCTTACTAAGACCGAACTGATCCCACAGCTCGCTAATGAGCTGGTCATAAGACCCTTGGAACAACCGGGACCAGTTGTTCACTGCCCAGTCAAGAGCCTTGCCTGTGAGACGCCATTGTACAAACACCACACGTTCATCATTAGTGTAGTGAGGGTACTGGCGCAAATAGGCTGAGCACTGCCGGAAAAACTCGCCGCATTGACGTGGGTTACCATCAAATTTTTCCGGCAGCTCAGCCCTTATCTTACCAACCGGATTAACGACAAACCTGCCGTCTCCATAGTTTGGCGGTGGATTCTGTCACACACCGGTGCTTCTTGGACCGGCAAGCAGGATACGTGCGCAGGTTCAATATATATAAACCAAGATGGTTTATTTAAGATAGTGTAACACGGACCGGAGAAACCAAAACCAACCTTAACTAAGCGGGGCTTAACCGCAGACAACCACGCAACAGCCTAAAGCGGGCACACCTTGATAATACTGGCTTTAAAACCGCCGAACAAACACGGCCCCCCAAAAAACAGCCTTAAGCTGGCAACCTTGATACTGCGGGCATTACTCGCCGAACGAACAACGCAACAGCCTAAAGCTGGATACTTTACAAAACAAGCAGGGATCGCTGAATGCACACTAACCGTCATGACATTCCAAACGGGTGCTTTCACCTCGATAATTCCCCGCGCCGAGGGGGAGCCGGGATGCTGTTTAAATAGTCATGCATACAGCTGCAAGTCATTACGGTAAGCATCCCAGCTTCTCCCTCGGCGGCTTTGCAAACCGGGTGGCGCAGCGATTGTCCAAGTCCCGATCGCCACCCGGCGACCAGGAGGCGCATAACACCCCTGTCCATGGCGAACCGTGACAACTAGCTACCCTTTTAGGGACACCAGCAGCTAGAATTACATGTATCTCGGGAGCCAGAGTGCCGGACATTGTATCGAGTCTTGGTGAACTCGAGAGCCGCAGATTCTCTAGGATAGTTATTCATGTAGGGGCTAATGATATACGCCTTCGTCAGTCAGAGGTTACTAAGGCTAATTTTGTAGAGGTGGTTAGAGTGGCGACGGCGATGTTTGATGCAGTAGTGTGCTCTGGCCTCATCCCAATGCGGCGAGGTGACTAAGCTTATAGCAGGTTATGGTCGCTGAACTGCTGGCTGTCCAAGTGGTGCTCTGAAAACAACGTGGGCTTTATAGACAATTGGACAGCCTTTGAGGGTAAGCCTGGCCTTTTAGGATGGGACGATGTCCATCCCACTCGGGAGGCTGCTGCTCTCATCTCCGGCAACATTGCCCATAGTCTTATGGCCCGATTGGTTAGGGGCTGACTATCCAGAGCAGGGGTCAGACAGCAGACAGATCGGCTTAACCAACTGTCTGCTGGTAGCCATGCACCGTCACCCAGAACCCACATTATTGAAACTGTGTCTGTTACCCACATTTGTTCTAAACGTAAAAGTCTCTCAAAAAGTCTGTTTTAATGACCACATTAGTATAAACACAGATAGCTCCCATAGAAATAACAACCTTAGGCTTAAGCTAGGATTACTTAACATTAGATCACTTACAAACAAAGCAGTGATTGTAAATGAAATGATCACTGATAAACACTTACACGCTCTCTGTCTCACTGAAACTTGTGTAACCCATATGGAATATGGAGCTACTAAAACCCTCAAGTCATTTAAGAGGTGTAATTACTTGCCGTACCCAAAAGGGGGCGCAGTAGTAGAAAAAGCCGTTATTTTGTTCCCTTTTTGGCTGAGATATCTTTTTTACAACGTGTGCAGACCAGCTGAGCATATTCGAAAGACTCAGAGTATTGTGATGCGAGCCCAGCCCTGTGAACTGCTGATGGTCAAAGAAGCGGTGTGGCCTACCGTTAAGACCGTTTACAAGAGACAGCGGATTTATCAGAGTTTTGCCCAGCATCAGATAAGAACTTATTCACACTAATTACTCTACCCGGGTAGAATAGCCATAGGAAACACCTTTAACATACATTCAAGGACCTGAACTGAACTTTGGAATCCATACCACTCTAAATACCAGAAGTGGCATTGGATTTACTTTTTTTTTGTTTTTGCACTTTACATAATTTTATTTTTAAGAGCTCTATTTTATTTCTAAGTTCTATGCAGAATGTGCATGTTAATTCATTGCTTGTGTAGCAATAAATGTGTTAACTGTTCAACTTCACCTCCTCTTCATTTCAAGGTGTACCGCTTGTCGAACCTAGTTCAGTGTTAGTGCCCTTTTTGTCATCAGTAAGCTTAGGTGCTACACTTGGATTAGACCTGATGAATATTTAGCCTTAAATGAAGCCTCACCTCCTGAATACAGTCATGCTCACCGCCCTCATCCTAATGTTCGGGGGGAGAGGCATAGCCACAATTTTTGACAAAGAGCTAGGTGTTATAACTAAATCCCATTACAAGGCTAATTCTTTTGGAATACTGATTCTTAATGTGACTGATTCATCGTTATGGAAGCCAAAACCACACTCTTTTCAGCTTATCACTATTTACTGTCCTCCTGGTCCCTATTCAGAATTCCTTCAGGAATTTGCTAATCTTCTTTCCTGCTTAGTACTGCCAACAGATAAGGCTTTAATTGTAGTGATTTTAATATTCACTTTGACAATTAGCAGGATCCACGTAAAATTGCTTTCGAGTCCATCTTAGAATCCATGAGTATCACTCAGAATGTGATGGGACCAACCCACCGCTGTAATCATACTTTAGATGTAATATTAACATTTGGTGTCAATATAGATAATCTTGATGTTTTCCCGCAAAGTGCTTCGATTTCAGATCACGATCTTTTAGTATTTGAGCTATCTCTAATAAATAAAACCTTTCTGCCTCGTTATCACACCAAGCGCACTATCACATCTGCTAGTCCAGCTGCGTTTATTAAAAACCTACCAGACTTGAAATTTAATACACCTACGGAGATCAATCATCTTGAGTGAGTAAATGACCAATTAGAATGTGTGCTCCGCTCAACCTTGGACATGATTGCTCCTGCTAGGGTCAAACGCATTAGGGATAAAAGGCTAGCACCATGGTATAATGACCACACCCGTACCTTAAAGCAAAGAACACGGCATCTAGAGTGTAAGTGGAGACATAGTAAATTGGAGGTATTTAAGATTGCTTGGAGGGACAGCATGACAGAGTATAAGTATGCCCTTACTAAAGCTAAAGCTGCATACTTCTCCTCAATCATAGAGAAAAATAAGAATAATCGAAGATTTCTCTTTAATACAGTCTCTAAATTAACAGAAATTCTTACAGAAAGTGATTCTCCCGTTCTGTGTAATTTTAACAGTAATGATTTCATGACTTTCTTTAATGATAAGATGGAAAACATTAGGCATCAAACTCAATGCTCATCACATCACCAAGCTATTCAGCAACCTCCAGATGCAGCACTAGTGAAGACATCTGTTTAATGAGCTGTAAATCAAGATTAGAATCTTTTACCCCAATTACTAATACTGAACTATCCGCACTGATCAGCTCGTCTAAGTCATCAACATGTTTATTAGATCCAATTTCTACAAGTTTACTCAAACAAGTAATACCTAGTATTATAGAGCCAGTGTGTTACGGGGGGCCTAGGGGGCACACCGAGAAAGGACAAATAACGGACCTAAGTGCAAGAGACACCGCAAAAGAGCGGGGAAAAATAGGAGCTGAAACCTCCAAAAAAGGATAATAGATAAACTAAGGATCACACACACTAAGTGTGCGTGTGTATGCTGAAGACTGTCAGTGGCAAGATTCGATCCCAGTATCACAGCTCTCGGGGGCAGGATCGCTACCGCTACACCACGGAATCTGTGATCAACAAAAGATCAGAGGAGGGGCTTAAGTATAAGGGCAAACGAAAGAGGCGCGATCCAGGCGCGATCCAGGTGCACTCAAACAGAAGCAATTTATTAATAAAGGCGCTGAACACACCACAAAAACAGAGGAAAGGGTAATAACCCTTTCAGGATAAACTCCCAGCGCTGTATCTAGCGCGAGAGGGAGAAGGAAGCGCGAGAGCGCTATGAGTGTGTGTGTGTGTGTGTGTGTGTGTGTGTATATGTGTGTGTGTGTGTGTGTGTTTGTGTAATGATACGGTGCTATGTGTGCGCGTTCGTGAGTGTGGAGCCGGCCGCGCATGCTCAGAGGGCCGGCAGACACAAGCGGGACCAGCACGAGCTGTGCGTATGGAGAAACGCTGCGTGTGCGTTCGGGAAGCTGGGAAGAAAGAGACGAAACTCGTCTCCTACCAAACCGGGGATATGGACAGAGAGGGATAACGCAGGGGTGAATATCCGACGAGAGAAATGTAGAGCGGGGATACCGGGCTCGGAGGAAGCGTGTGGAAGCAGGTAAACGGCGCTACCAAAACTTTCCCTTTCCTATCAACTACGGCCCTAACAATTTACCTCAAGCCTTTTGGCTTTACGAGATCCCGCCTCCCTGATGAGACGGGGCCACCATTGTCCTTCACCGGCGAAAGAGCGAGGTAACGCCGTAAGAGAGGCTTCGTGTTAGCGACATGCAAAAATAGCGAGAGCCACTTAGGGCGCTCTTTTTATAGGCGGTCGGCCGCGGCGTCTAGCAGATCCGCGGCGACCCCTAGTGGCGGGAATGCACCCTCTCATACAGTGTTAGTTATTTTAAATTCATCCCTTACCTTTATCAAACCACTGATTAAACAAGCCAATCTTGACCCTTGTGTGATATCTAATTATATACAAATTTCAAATCTACCGTTTCTGTCCAAAATCTTAGAAAAAGCCGTCTATCAGCAGCTCTGCAGTTACCTCCAAAGGAATGATATTTATGAAACATTTCCCCATCATAGTACTGAAACAGCATTAATTAGGGAACTAAATGACTTGTTAATGTCCACAGATAAGGGATGTGTTTTTTTTCTTGTTCTGTTAGATTTAAGTGCAGCATTTGACACTACAGATCATGATGTTTTACTAAACAGACTAGAAAATACTGTAGGTATTAAGGGATTAGCACTTTAAATTCTACTTAACTGACCGGTACCAGTTTGTTCATATAAATAATCTAATGTCTAAGCTATCAAAAGTGAAGTATGGTGTGCCTCAGGGGTCAGTGCATGGCCTTATTGCTTTTATTCTGTCTGTACATGCTGCCACTAGGCTCAGTTATTCGTAAACATGGCATTAGTTTCCACTGCTATGCAGATAATACACGGCTGTACATATCAGCCAAACCTAATGACAGCCTTACAATCAGCAAAATTGAGAATTGTGTAAGGGAAATAAAAGATTGGATGTTATTTAATTTTCTCTTACTTAACTCAGATAAAACTTAGGTTCTATAGGTGGGACCTAAGGCTGTGAGAGACAGGTTGGCTACATCTGTCCTAAATCTAGATGGCTGTTCAGTATTGCCCAGTCTGTCTGTAAAAAACTTAGGGGTCACATTTGATTCAGATCTCTCCTTTGATGAGCACATTAACAGCATCACTTGACTTGCTTTCTTTCAATTATGTAATTGCTAAACTTATAAATAATCCTCTCTTTTAATGATGCAGAGAAACTTGTTCATGCGTTTGTAACTTCAAGGTTGGATTACGGTAACGCCTTACTTACTGGATGCTCTAATAAATCTATAAATAAACTTCGATTAGTTCAGAATGCAGCCACCCGAGTGCTAACTCAAACTAGAAAATTTGATCATATCACTCCTGTTCTATCACCACTGCACTGGTTACCAGTTAAATTCCGCATTGATTACAAAATACTTCTTATAACTTATAAAGCTCTACATGGCCTGGCCCCACATTATCTGAGTGAACTCTTAGAGTTTTACAGTCCAACTCGTCTATTTCTTTCGCAGGGTACAGGACTTCTTTTAGTTCCTAGAATTAAAAAAGTCACAGCCGGGGGAAAGGCTTTCTCATACATGGCCCCCCAACTATGGAATAAACTTCCCACTTTCATCAGACACTCTCCAAAATTTTAAATCTAGGCTAAAGACATACTTATTTACGCAGGCTTTTCACTAGATTTAGACTGGGATGCATGGCTCGGGTCACTGGGGCCGGAGTCTGGAGTCATGTCTGGCCTGCCTGCCTTGTTCGTTAGCCGGGAGTGTCGAGTGGGCGGTCTGGCTGAACTGGTCTTCGGTCCTCTTAATCTTGACTCGTAGTCTAAGGGCAGAGCTGGGAGTTCATAGTCAAAGAGTCTTATGGTGATCAGAGACGTTGGGTTGCTGTCTTCTGCCTCTCGTGGGGTCGCCGATGTGAATATTTCACATTTTATTTGAACTATGACTCCATGACTTTAGGTTTGTTCTTAGATTTATCATCTACGCCGCCCAAGGAGGTTGGGTCCCTTTTTGAGTCTTGTTCCTCCCAAGGTTTCTTCCTCATAACACTTAGGGAGTTTTTCCTTGCCACTGTCGCCCAATATGGGATTGGACGTAGATATTAGGATATAATCTAAACTTGTAAAGTTGCTTTGAGACAATGCTCCATTGTAAAAAGTGCTATATAAATAGATCTGACTTGACTTTACTGCACCATGCCACTCTGAACCATACCACTCTGAATGTGTTACAAACTCTGTACTGAACTGATTGTACTGTAATCCTGTGGTGACTCTCTCTGTTCCAGACCTCATACCATTACTCAGTACCCATCAGAGGGTAATAACTTCCAGAACACAAAAAACTACAGTGACTTTTCCACTTGGACTACCTGTTCAAACTCATTCAATCATAACTGTATATGCTATAGATTTTATTCTCTATTTTTATTAGTTCAAATCATCTTAGTCTATATATTATTCCATTCAAAATTTAAATAGTGTATTATCTTTACATATATTCTTGAATTATTGTATTTGACATCCAGGCTGCCCAAGGAAGATGGGTCTCTTCTTGAGTCTTGGTCCGCCCAAGGTTTCTTCCCTGTAAGGTTTAGGGAGTTTTTCCTTGCCATTGTCACCTCAGACTTGCTCAGCTAGGGCTTTGATCTAATGTATTTGTAAAGCTGCTTTGAGACAATGCTGTGTTGTAAAAAGCGCTATTTAAATAAATTTGACTTGACTTGACTGTAAGAAGCTGAATATCAGTAAAGTTTTTCGGCATTTTTTCAAATATAAGCCATAAAGCTCTGCTTGTGTAGAAAAGAAAAAAAATATATATTATTTTCTTTATTCTTTTCACAAAATGCTACATAGTACCACTGAAAATGATCGTCCAATTAATATTTCCATTGTATAGTGGTGCTTGAAAGTTTGTGAACCCTTTAGAATGTTCTATATTCCTGCACAAATATGTCATAAAACATAATTTTCATAAAAGTAGATAAAGACAACACGGTTAAACAAATGAGGCAAAAATATTATACTTGCACATTTCTTTATTGAGGAAAATGATCCAATATTACATATTAATGAGTGGCAAAAGTAGGTGAACCTCTAGGATTAGCAGTGAATTTGAAGGTGAAATTAGAGCCAGATGGAATGACAATCAGGTGTGAGTGGGCACCCTGTTTTATTTAACGAACAGGGATCTATCAAAGTCTGCTCTTCACAACATGTTTGTGGAAGTGTATCATGGCACGAACAAAGAGGATTTCTGAGGACCTCAGAAAAAGAGTTGTTGATTCTCATCAGGGTTGGAAAAGGTTACAAAACCATCTCTAAAGGGAGGACTTCACCAATCCACAGTCAGACAAATTGTGTACAAATGGAGGAAATTCAAGACCATCATTACCCTCCCCAGGAGTTGTCGACCAACAAAGATCACTCCAAGAGCAAGGCATGTAATAGCTGGCGAGGTCACAAAGGACCCCAGGGTAATTTCTAAGCAACTGAAGGCCTCTCTCACATTGGCTAATGTTAATGTTCATGAGTCTACCATCAGAAGAACACTGAACAACAATAGTGTGCATGGCAGGGTTGCAAGGAGAAAGCCACTGCTCTCCAAAAAGAACATTGCTACTCATCTGCAGTTTGCTAAAGATCACGTGGACAAGCCAGAAGGCTATTGGAAGAATGTTTTGTGGAAAGATGAGACGAAAATAGAACATTTTGGTCTAAAAGAAAAGCATTATGTTTGGAGAAAGGAAAACACTGCATTCCAGCATATAAACCTTATCCCATCTGTGAAACATGGTGGTGGTAGTATCATGGTTTGGGCCTGTTTTGCTGCATCTGGGCAGGACGGCTTGCTATCATTGATGGAACAATGAATTCTGAATTATAGCAGAGAATTCTAAAGGAAAATGTCAGGACATCTGTCCATGAACTGAATCTCAAGAGAATCAGAATCAGAATCAGCTTTATTTCGCCAAGTATGTTTACACACACAAGGAATTTGGTTCCGGTTGATTGTGTCTCTCTAGTACAATTGGCAGGTACATATAATTTAAGACTGTACAATATACAAAATCTATAAAATGCTAATAATAATAAGGTGCAGTGTGTGTTGTAGTGCAACAACAATGATGTGCAACATTTAGTTGATGGTGTGTATTATAGTTCAGTGATATTGATCAACTGTTAATGAGTGTAACAGCATGAGGAAAGAAACTGTTCGAGTGTCTGGTAGTTTTTGTGTAAAGTGTTCTGTATCTCCTGCCAGAGGGAAGAAGCCCTTCTCTGCCCGTCTTTTGTTCCTTGAAGTGTACAAGTCCTGAATGTTGGGCAGAGGAGCACCAATGATTTTTTCAGCAGTTCTGATCGTTCTCTGCAGTCTGTTCCTGTCTTGTTTTGTAGCTCCTCCAAACCAGATAGTGATGGATGAGCACAAGACGGGTTCAATGATCGCAGAGTAGAACTGCTTCATCAGCTCCTGTGGTAGGCCATAGTTCCTCAGTTGGTGCAGAAAATACATTCTCTGTTGGGCCTCTTTGAGGATGGAGCTAGTGTTGAGCTCCCATTTCAGGTCCTGAGAGATGATAGTTCCCAGAAACTTGAAGGTCTCCACAGACTTCTCAGGTGGGTCATGCAGCAAGACAATGACCCTAAGCACACAAGTCGTTCTACCAAAGAATGGATACAGAAGAATAAAGTTAATGTTTTGGAATGGTTAAGTCAATGTCCTGACCTTAATCCAATTCAAAATGTTGTGTAAGGACCTGAAGCGAGCAGTTAATGTGAGGAAGCCCACCGACATCCCAGAGTTGAAGCTGTTCTGTACAGAGGAAAGAGCTAAAATTCCTCCAAGCAGGTGTGCAAGACCGATCAAGAGTTACAGGAAACGTTTACTTGAGGTTATTGCTGCACTGGGGGGCTCACACCAGATACTAAAAGCAAAGGTTCACACACTTTTGCCACTCACTAATATGTAATATTGGATAATTTTCTTCAATAACTAAATGACCAAGACACACACAAAAAAAAATTTAAGATATTAAAATTGAGCTGGGTTCTCTTTATTTATTTTTAGGACGTGTGAAAATCTGATGATGTTTTAGGTCATATTTATGCAGAAAATTCACAAATTCACAAAATTTCAAGCACCACCTTAACTGGTGATTTCCTCATGCCACATGATGCTGACCAGGGGTGATGCCACATGATACTGACCAAAGTATTTTGTTTGCAAGTTTGTCTCATGTTGTCTCAATCCATTTACTTAACTTTAACTCAATATAAACATAAGATATTTTATGATCAACAATGGTTGTTGCCTTAATCTGATTACTACTAAATTATTCTTTTTCAGTGAGAAGTGCATTGACCCCTTTTCGTTTTTTCTCCAAAGCAAGTACAGTTAAGAAAAGCATCAGAGTCAAGAGATGCACAGAAATGGGGTGCCCTCCGAGTCAGTGGTAAGTGACATTTAATTGAGTGAGGTGCAAGGTCACCCAATATACAGTGAGGCAAAAAAGTATTTAGTCAGCCACTGATTGTGCAAGTTCTCCTACTTGGATGAGAGGTCTGTAATTTTCATCATAGGTTCACTTCAACTATGACAGACAAAATGAGAAAAAAAATGAGAAAAAAAGATTTTTAAAGAATTTAATTCTAAATCATGGTGGAAAATAAGTATTTGGTCACCCACAAACAAGCACGATTTCTGGCTCCCACAGCCCTGTAACTTCTTCTTTAAGAAGCTCTTCTGTCATCCACTCATTACCTGTATTAATGGCACCTGTTTGACCTTGTTATCTGTATAAAAGACACCTGTCCACAGCCTCAAACAGTCAGACTCCAAACATGGCCAAGACCAAAGAGTTGTCGAAGGACACCAGGAAGAAAATTGTAGACCTGCACCAGGCTGGGAAGAGTGAATCTACAACAGGCAAGTAGGTTGGTGTGAATAAATCTACTTTGGGAGCAATTGTAAGAAAATGGAAGACATACAAGACTATTGATAATCTCCCTCAAACTGGACCCCACGCAAGATCTCATCCCATGGGGTCAAAATGATCATGAGAACGGTGAGCAAGAATCCCAGAACTAAACAGAGGGACCTGATGAATGACCTGCAGAGAGCTGGGACCAAAGTAACAAAGGAAACCATCAGTACCACACTATGCCGTGCTGGACTCAGATTCTGCAGTGCCCGGTGTGTCCCCCTGCTTAAGCCAGTACATGTCCAGGCACATCTGAAGTCTGCGAAAGAGCACATGGATGATCCAGAAGAGGATTGGGAGAATATCATGCGGTGATATAAAACCAAAATAGAACTTTTTGGTGAAAACTCAACTCGTCATGTTTGGAGGAAGAAGAATGCTGAGTTGCATTTCAAGAACACCATACCTACTGTGAAGCATGGGGGTGGAAACATCATGCTTTGAGGCTGTTTTTCTGCAGAGGGGACAGGACAACTGATCCTTGTTAAGGGAAGAATAAACACTACCATGTATCGTGATATTTTAAGACAAACCCTCTTTCCATCAGTGTGAGCATTGAAGATGGAACGTGGCAGGGTCTTCCAGCATGACAATGATCCCAAACACACCACTCAGGCAACAAAGGAGTGGCTCCATAAAAAGCATTTCAAGGCCTGGAGTTGTCTAGCCAGTCTCTAGACCTCAACCCATAGAAAATTTGTGGAGGGAGTTGTAAGTCTGTGTTGCCCAACGACAGACTTACAATGTTACATTATGATACAAAGTATTGAGTTGAACTTTTGTTATTGACCAAATGCTTATTTTCCACCATAATTTATAATTAAATTCTTTAAAAATCCTACAATGTGATTTCCTGGATTTTTTTTATTTATTTTGTCTCTCATAGTTGAAGTGTAGCTATGATGAAAATTACAAGCCTCTGTCATCTTTCTAAGTAGGAGAACTTGCACAATCAGTGGCTGACTAAATACTTTTTTGCCCCACTGTATACTGCTATTAAAATTTTAGCCTCTGCAAATTCTGGCCTCTTTCGAGTATTACTGAAGTCTATAATTAATTACTAATTTGACTATTTTATACAGTACTAAGCAGTTAGGCAGCAAGGTACCATTCCACCGTGTTGCTTTTAGCCAATAGAACTGTTATGTCCACTGTTGAGGTTATGGGAGCCAGTGGAACCTAAAAAGAAAAAGCACAGAATGTAAAATAATTGCATGCTCTGTTAATCACCACTTAAAGTGAATTCAGTTGTTTTGTAGTCTAGTAAGGGTTACAGAGACCGAGAGAAACACAGACAGGGACACACACAGAGGATGTAGAGAGAGAGAGAAAGAAATGCGTTTAAATAGGAAAAAAGTAAGAATTTTCATACTGGACACACACATTTCTTGATGTTGTTTTTTTTTTTTTTTGTTTGTTTTTTTTTTGTCTTTAGCAACTACAGGTGCCTGCATGTTCCCATGCCTGAATGGTGGCCAGTGTGTCTATCCAGACTCTTGCAACTGCTCTTTATATTACGCCACTGGGTCACACTGCCAAACAGGTATTTTTTTCAAATTAGAATTTCAGTTTTAGATTTTACAGTGGGTGGCACAGTGATGCAAGTGTTTTGTGCTGTCACCTCACAGACCCAAACATCTGTGGTTTGATTCCCAGTACAGACTCCATCTATGTGGAGTTTGCATGTTCTCCCTGTGTCTGAGTGGGTTTTCTCTGGGTATTCCGGTTTCCTCTCACATTCTAAAGACATGTGTTAGATCAGCTGTCTCTAAAGTGTCCCACTGTGAGATAGTGAGTGAGTGAGTGATTTTTTATTTTTTTTTATGTGCATGCCCTGTGATGCACTGGTGCCTGTCTATGGTTGGTTCCTACCTTGCGTAAAGTGCTACTGGTGCTGAACTGGATTAAGTGGGTATGAAAATGAATGAAAACTTTTTTACACTCTAGCATGTGTTTAGCTTTATCATTAATGTGGGAATGTTCAGTCAGTATGACGTGTGACAGCGTAAAAACGTACAGTGGTGCTTAAAATTTGTGAACCCTTTAGAATTTTCTATATTTCTGCATAAATATGACCTAAAACATCATCAGATTTTCACACAAGTCCTAAAAGTAGATAAATAGAACCCAGTTAAACAAATGAGACAAAGCTATTATACTTGGTCATTTATATATTGAGGAAAATGATCCAATATTACATATTAGTGCGTGGCAAAAGTATGTGTGACCCCCCTGTGCAGCAATAACTGCAGCTAAACGTTTCCTGTAGCTGTTGATCAGTCCTGCACACCGGCTTGGAGGAATTTTAGCCCATTTCTCCATACAGAACAGCTTAAACTCTGGGATGTTGGTGGGTTTCCTTACATTAACTATTCGCTTCAGGTCCTTCCACAACATTTCGGATTGGATTATGGTCAGGACTTTGACTTGGCCATTCCAAAACATTAACTTTTTTCTTCTTCGAATAATAAGGTTGTTGTCTTGCTGCATGACCCACTTTCTGTGGAGATTCAGTTCATGGACCGATGTCCTGACATTTTCCCGTAGAATTCTCTGATATATTTCAGAATTCATTGTTCCATCTAAGATGATAAACCATCCTGGCACAGATGCAGCAAAACAGGCCCAAACCATGATACTACCACCGCCATGTTTCACAGATGGGATAAGGTTCTTATGCTGGAATGCAGTGTTCTCCAAACATAATGCTTTTCTTTTAAACCACAAAGTTCTATTTTGGTCTCATCTGCCCACAAAACATTCTTCCAATAGCCTTCTGGCTTATCCACATGGTCTTTAGCAAACTGCAGATGAGCAGCAATGTTCTTTTTGGAGAGCAGTGGCTTTCTCCTTGCAACCCTGCCATTGTTGTTCAGTGTTCTTCTGATGGTGGACTCATGAACATTAACATTAGCCAATGTGAGAGAGGTCTTCAGTTGCTTAGAAGTTGCCCTGGGGTCCATTTGTGACCTCATTTACATTTACATTTACAGCATTTAGCAGACGCCCTTATCCAGAGCGACTTACAATTGATACAATCTTACAATCCAAACAATTGTGGGTTAAGGACCTTGCTCAAGGACCCAACAGTGGCAGCGGTGGGATTTGAACCCTGGACCTTTTGGTCCATAGTCCAGTACCTTAACCGCTAGGCTACCACAGTCTCTCACCTCACCAACTATTACACGCCTTTCTCTTGGAGTGATCCTTGTTGGTCAACCACTCCTGGGGAGGATAATCGTGGTCTTGAATTTCCTCCATTTGTACACAATCTGTCTGACTGTGGATTGGTGGAGTCCAAAATTTTAGGGATGGTTTTGTAACCTTTTCCAGCCTGATGAGCAACAACAACCCTTTTTCTGAGGTCCTCAGAAATCTCCTTTGTTTGTGCCATGATACACTTCCACAAACGTGTTGTGAAGAGCAGACTTTGATAGATCCCTGTTCGTTAAATAAAACAGGGTGCCCCCTCACACCTGATTGTCATCCCTTTGATTGCAAACACCTGACACTAATTTCACCTTCAAATTAACTGCTAATTCTAGAGATTCACATTCATTCACACTTTTGCCATACGCTAATGTGTAATATTGGATAATTTTCCTCAATAAATAAATCACCAGGTATAATAATTTTGTCTATTTTGTTTTGTTAATTTGTTTAACTTGGTTCTTTTAATCTACTTTTAGGACTTATGTGACAATTTGATGATGTATATACTGGTCCTTCTCAAAAAATTAGCATATTGTGATAAAGTTAACTCTTTTCTTAAATGTAATGATTAAAATTAAACTTTCATATATTTTAGATTCATTGCACACCAACTGAAATATTTCAAGTCTTTTATTGTTTTAATACTGATTATTTTGGCATACAGCTCATGAAAATCTCACAAAATTAGCATATCATGAAAAGGTTCTCTAAACGAGCTATTAACCTAATCTTCTGAATCAATGAATTAACTCTAAACACCTGCAAACGATTCCTGAGGCTCCCAGCCTGGTTCATTACTCAAAACTGCAATCATGGGTAAGACTGCCGACCTGACTGCTGTCCAGAAGGCCATCATTGACACCCTCAAGCAAGAGGGTAAGACACAGAAAGAAATTTCTGAATGAATAGGCTGTTCCCAGAGTGCTGTATCAAGGCACCTCAGTGGGAAGTCTGTGGGAAGGAAAAAGTGTGGCAGAAAACGCTGCACAACGAGAAGAGGTGACCGGACCCTGAGAGGATTGTGGAGAAGGGCCGATTCCAGAGCCACCGTGCACAGGCGTGTGCAGGAAATGGGCTACAGGTGCCGCATTCCCCAGGTCAAGCCACTTTTGAACCAGAAACGGCGGCAGAAGCGCCTGACCTTTGCTACAGAGAAGCAGCACTGGACTGTTGCTCAGTGGTCCAAAGTACTTTTTTTGGATGCAAGCAAATTTTGCATGTCATTCGGAAAGGTGCCAGAGTCTGGAGGAAGACTGGGGAGAAGGAAATGCCAAAATGTCTGAAGTCCAGTGTCAAGTACCCACAGTCAGTGATGGTCTGGGGTGCCATGTCAGGTGCTGATGTTTGTCCACTGTGTTTTATCAAGGGCAGGGTCAATGCATCTAGCTATCAGGAGATTTTGGAGCACTTCATGCTTCCATCTGCTGAAGAGCTTTATGGAGATGAAGAGTTCATTTTTCAGCACGACCTGGCACCTGCTCACAGTGCCAAAACCACTGGTAAATGGTTTACTGACCATGGTATTACTGTGCTCAATTGGCCTGCCAACTCTCCTGACCTGAACCCCGTAGAGAATCTGTGGGATATTGTGAAGAAGAAGTTTGAGAGACGCAAGACCCAACACTCTGGACGAGCTTAAGGCCGCTGTCGAAGTAATCCTGGGGGCCTCCATAACACCTCAGCAGTGCCACAGGCTGATTGCCTCCATGCCACGCCGCATTGAAGCAGTCATTTCTGCAAAAGGATTCCCGACCAAGTATTGAGTGCATAAATGAACATAATAATCTGAAGGTTGACTTTTTTTGTATTAAAAACACTTTTCTTTTATTGGTCGGATGAAATATGCTAATTTTGTGAGATTTTTCAGGTTTTCATGAGCTGTATGCCAAAATCATCAGTATTAAAACAATAAAAGACTTGAAATATTTCAGGTGGTGTGCAATGAATCTAAAATATATGAAAGTTTAATTTTTATCATTACATTACGGAAAAGAATTAACTTTATCACAATATGCTAATTTTTTGAGAAGGACCAGTATTGATGCAGAAATATAGAAAATTATAAAGAGTAAAGCACCACTGTGTGACTGGCCGATTCTGATCTTTTTCTGTCCAATAATTATAAATGACAGCCTGCAGATAATTTTTGTTCAACATTATTTTAAATGGAAACTTTATTTTAAACTTCCATTAAAAAGAAAGATAGCAGATGCCTGCTTGTCTGGCTCTGCACTCTCGGCAGATTCCACATATTCAGAGAGGCGATGCTGTTTTAAATGCCTTGTTATTGTTCTGAGTGTTTTCAGAGTTCTTTCTCTGCTGTTTACTTTTGTCATGCATACTGCAAACAGCACTCACTTACTGTAAAGAAGTAGAATGCTGAAGACATGGCTGTAACCAATATAACACTACATCATTGCTCTCTCATTAATACTGCGCTATATAGAAAGTGACCCTTTAGTGCATTAAGTAGCAGCTTTGTTGCACAACTGAAATCGAACACGTCCTCATTATCAGCATGATTCATGAGATGACTCGGCACCGAGCCGTCTAATAAACAAACACGTAGTTTAAAGTTTGAAATGTGTTCAAAGCACATTTATATTGTGAATTAATGTTAGTGAAAGCAGTGTGTTTTTCATGTGTGGCTATGTCTGTGCCACTGTTGCTGTTGCACAGAATTGGTTGCATGAGACTGATCACACTGAAAACCAGCCTATTCCAGTCACCCGCCAATCGATCGGTGCATCTCTAATTTTTTTTTTTACGTTGGCGCCTGTCCTGCAATTCACCCTTGATTGCGTGCCAGCCCTTCACAGCATTTAATAACCAACCAGTGTTTGAATCCAGAACTGCCTTTTCCAACAGCTGACACTTACCTCTGCGCTGCAGAGCATAGCTACTTGATAAATAGTGTGATATGAAATTGATTGATGCCCAGCACTCAAAGCGAGTAAAACTACCTGGTAAAAACAAAAAAAACCCATACAACTTTGAAAGCTAATATTACAAATTTACTTTGGTACTTGACAAACCTAAAGAGCACCCAAGCAATATGGGATTTGTTTTAGTTCCAAATACAGGCTCAGAGAGAGAGATGACATGTCGGTCATGGGGGCAGTACAATTTTGAGACCTTCGATGGCCTTTACTACTACTTCCCTGGCAAGTGCAGCTACACACTTCTTAAAGACTGTGAGGACAAAACACAGTCAAGCATGCTTATACAGGTAGATATACATGCACACCAAGAACCTGAACAAATATTTCAGAGGTGGTACACAGTTTTCTTAATGTTGATTATGCAGCTTTGATAGCTCTATAGTAAGTTAACTAGATGTGAGTGAATGAGTGAGTGAGTGTGTGAGAGAGAGCGAGCGAGAAACAGAGACAGAGAGAGAGAGAGAGTGAGTGGATGGGGTTAGACTGTGTGGTTAGACAGGTCTGGGAAGATCGCAACTCGATAATATTTGGAGTCACTTATGACCCTCTTAGCTTTTTTACAGTGTGTACAGTCTGAGCCAAACAACACTGGCATGTTTTCTACAATATGATTAAGCTGCTTTAGCTTAAGCCTTTTATGGGTCAATTTGTGAGCTTAAGCGTTAGCACCATTTGTAAATAAATGTAATATATTACTGGCCTATGTCATTGCTCTGATGAAAGTAGGATTTCATCTATCTAGTTACAAAACATTTTGGTCATTTTTAGAATCTGTGCACTTATGTTATTCTACATTTTTTGTGGATTTCCAGGTTCATAATGATCCAGAATGCAGTTTTCTCCCATACTCCTGTACCCGCTCAGTAAGCCTCTTTTTGCCATGGGCAGGCGAGATTTTGCTACAAAACCTAAATGTCAGTTTTAAGGGTCAAAGGTAAGTAAATACATTATAATGAAATGTGAAAGTGTGTGAAAATCTGTGTTTGTTTGCATGCATGTTTGGGGTATTTAGTGTGTGTATCTATTTCTGGTCCATTGTACTTTAAACCCTAGACAATGCATACTGTATATTCAATTCAGCTTGATTTTAATGTACACTCGTTATTGTGTCTTTTTCGTAAACAAATACATTTTGTTGGTTATGCCCAAAACAAGAAAGCCCTTATTTAGGCTACATTATTTTCTGTACAGCTTTATTTACCTGTTGTTGTCCAAAAATGCAAAACAAAATAAAAAAAACATTAACACAAACAATGTAGTTGTTGGTACAGTTTACTATTTGTAGTTAGTTAGTTAGTTGCTCGCTAATTCGACGCAGTAAAAAAGCAAACAGTTTATCGACTCCAAATAAATATTTTTTAAATATTTTTTAAAGTATAAGTAAGTATGTTATGGCTTAACCTCAGCTTCTGATGATGCACGAGAGACATGAGACTGCACTAACCACTGCTTTCTGAGGTAGACTATGCTTGCTCAGTGAATACACTGTGCAGCTTCAGGCAGGGTGTATGATACAGTGACAGCGGCTGACTGCCTGTAGTGGCACTTGCAGGACAGCATTTGTATAAGCGTCACCGTGCACTTAACTAGGAAATACAGTGGGGCAAAAAAAGTATTTAGTCAACAACTGATTGTGCAAGTTCTCCTACTTAGAAAGATGAGAGAGGTCTGTAACTTTCATCATAGGTACAATTCAACTATGAGAGACAAAATGAGAAAGAAAAATCCAGGAAATCACATTGTAGGATATTTAAAGAATTTAATTGTAAATTATGGTGGAAAATAAGTATTTGGTCACCCACAGCCAAGCAAGATTTCTGGCTCTCACAGACCTGTAACTTCGTCTTTAAGAAGCTCTTCTGTTCTCCACTCGTTACCTGTATTAATGGCACCTGTTTGACCTCGTTATCTGCCTCAAACCTCAAACAGTCAGACTCCAAACTCAACCATGGCCACGACCAAAGAGCTGTCGAAGGACACCAGGAAGAAAATTGTAGACTTGCACCAGCCTGGGAAGTGTGAATCTACTATAGGCAAACAGGTTGGTGTGAATAAATAAACTGTGGGAGCAATTGTAAGAAAATGGAAGACATACAAGACCATTGATAATCTCCCTCAATCTGGGGCCCTACACAAGATCTCATCCCGTTGGGTCAAAATGATCACGAGAACGGTGAGCAAAAATCCCAGAACTACACAGAGGAACCTGATGAATGACCTGCAGAGAGCTGGGACCAAAGTAACAAAGGCTACCATCAGTAACACACCACGCCGAGAAGGACTCAGATCCTGCAGTTCCAGGCGTGTCCCCCTGCTTAAGCCAGTACATGTCCAGGCCCATTTGAAGTTTGCGAAAGAGCATAGGGATGATCCATAAGAGGATTGGGAGAATGTCATGTGGTATAATATCAGGACTTTTTGGTAAAAGCACAACTCGTCGTGTTTGGAGGAAGAAGAACACCATACTTACTGTGAAGCATGTGGGACTGTGGTAGCCTAGTGGGTAAGGTACTGGACTATGGACCAGAAGGTCGAGGGTTCAAATCCCACCTCTGCCAAGCTGCCACTGTTGGGTCCTTGAGCAAGGCCCTTAACCCACAATTGCTTGGATTGTAAGATTGTATCAACTGTAAGTCGCTCTGGATAAGGGCGTCTGCTAAGTGCTGTAAATGTAAATGTAAATGGGGGTGGAAACATCATGCTTTGGGGCTGTTTTTCTGTAAAAGGGAAAGGACGACTGATTCATGTTAAGGGAATAATGAATGGTACCATGTATTGTGAGATTTTAAACCAACACCTCCTTCCATCAGTGAGAGCATTGAAGATGGAACGTGGCTGGGTCTTCCAGCATGACAATGATCCTAAACACACCGCTTGGGCAACGAAGGAGTTGCTCCGTAAAAAACATTTCAAGGTCCTGGAGTAGCCTAGCCAGTCTCCAGACCTCAACCGAATAAAAAATTTGTGGAGGGATTTGAAAGTCCATGTTGCCCCAAAATATCACTGCTCTAGAGGGGATCTGCATGGAGGAATGGGCTACAGTGTGTGCAAACCTGCTGAAGACTTACAGGAAACGTTTGACCTCTGTCATTGCCAAACAAGGTTATTTTACAAAGTATGGAGTTGAACTTTTGTTATTGACCAAATACTTATTTTCCACCATCATTTACAATTAAATTCTTTAAAAATCCTACAATGTGATTTCCTAGATGTTTTTTTTTCATTTTGTCTCTCATAGTTAAAGTATACCTATGATGAAAATTACAGATCTCTCTCATCTTTCGAAGTAGGAGACCTTGCATAATCAATGGCTGACTAAATACTTTTTTGCCCCACTGTAATTGGAGACTTCTGTGTGACACAGTAGAATAGGTCTGTCTGAGTAGGCTTGTGCACAATAAATTATTTGTTTCCAACTATTAATGTACTCATACAAATTTAATTTATACATTCTTTAAGGAAAAAATGTACCTTTTAAGGAATAGGGTAATCTATTTGAAGAACAATGAATCACCTAACACATGTACAATCACTAATCACTTGAATAGGTACACCTGTTTGTACACGCATTGTCCATTTTATCGGAATGTAGAACTCATAACATAGACAATGAATGTAGAAAGAAGGAGATGTACCTAATAAAGTGAACACCTGAGTGTACATACAGAAACATACAGTGGGGCAAAAAAGTATTTAGTCACCCACTGATTGTGCAAGTTCTCCTACTTAAGAAGATGAGAGAGGTCTGTAATTTTCATCACAGGTACTCTTCAACTATTAGAGACAAAATGAGAAAAAAATCCAGGAAATCACATTGTAGAGTTTTTAAAGAATTTAATTGTAAATCATGATGGAAAATAAGTATTTGGTCACCCGAAAACAAGCAAAATGTTATGTCCTCCACTCGTTAGCTGTATTAATATCACCTGTTTGACCTTATTATCTGTATAACAGACACCTGTCCACAGCCTCAAGCAGTCAGTCTCCAAACTCAACCACGGCCAAGACCAAAGAGCTGTCGAAGGACACCAGCAAGAAAATTGTAGACCTGCACCATCCTGGGAAGAGTGAATCTAGGCAAGCAGCTTGGTGTGAATAAATCAACTGTGGGAGCAAATGTAAGAAAATGGAAGACATACAAAACCAATGATACAAATCAAAATGATCATGAGAACGGTGAGCAAAAATCCCAGAACTACACAGAGGGACCTGATGAATGACCTGCAGAGAGCTGGGACCAAAGTAACCAAGGCTACCATCAGTAACACACTACGCCGAGAGGAACTCAGATCCTGCAGTGTCCCCCTGCTTAAGCCAGTACATGTCCAGGCCCGTCTGAAGTTTGCCAGAAAGCATATGGATGATCCAGAAGAGGATTGGGAGAATATCATGTGGTCAGATGAATCTAAAATAGAATTTTTTGGTAAAAACTCAACTCGTTGTGTTTGAAGGAAGAAGAATGCTGAGTTGCATGCAAAGAACACCATACCTACTGTGAAGCATGTTGGTGGAAAGATCATGATTTGGGGCTGTTTTTCTGCAGAGGGGACAGGACGACTGATCCGTTTTAAGGAAAGAATGAATGGGGACATGTATCCTGAGATTTTAATCCAAAATTTCCTTCCATCAGTGAGAGCATTAAAGATGGAACGTGGCTGGGTCTTCCAGCATGACAATGATCCCAAACACACCGCTCGTGCAATGAAGGAGTGGCTCCGTAAAAAGCATTTCAAGGTCCTGGAGTGGCCTAGCCAGTCTCCAGATCTTAACCCCATAGAAAATTTGTGGAAGGAGTTGAAAATCCGTGTTGCCCAGCGACAGCCCCAAAACATCACTGCTCTAGAGGAGATCTGCATGGAGGAATGGGCCAAAATACCAGCTACAGTGTGTGCAAACCTGGTGAAGACTTACAGGAAACGTTTGACCTCTGTCATTGCCAACAAAGGTTATGTTACAGAGTATTGAGTTACAATTAAATTCTTTAAAAATCCTACAATGTGATTTCCTGGATTTTTTTCCCCATTTTGTCTCTCATAGTTGAAGTGTGCCTATGATGAAAGTTATAGACCTCTCTCATCTTTCTAAGTAGGAGAACTTGCACAATCTGTGGCTGACTAAATACTTTTTTGCCCCACTGTAGCACAATTAAACAGTTGTACAATAAAATGTTAATTGTACCTATTAGTCTGTGCACATCTGATAATTAGTAATTCCTTAACTCTCATATTGAAATGGTTATCAGCTAGTCTATATACAAGTTGTCTATAAAGAAAGTCCCATTTTAATCCGTTTATTACTCACCAACCAATGAACCATGAGAGGCTGTTTTCAGATTCATACGAAGCACAAGAAGCCCAGGTTTTATCCACATTACATGTATTCAGTATGATCCTTGTAGGTGACCTGATAAACATCAATGTATTAACGACAAGTGTCACATATTAACAATGTTAAAGTGGGACTTTATAGACACACTGTACTATGAAAGCATAATTGAATTCCTGGCATTCAGTTATGTCTTTTGGTTTTAGTGTGTCACCACAAGATTTTTAGTGGTCTCATCTGAAAAATTTCAGGGGGTGCCACTGGGCTCACCAGAATTTAAGCTGCTGGTGTTTGTGGTTCAGTAGGGTAAAAAAGTTGTTGTTTTCTCTTGTAGCATTCAACTGCCCCATAACATCCATGATGTTGAACTGGAGCGGATTGCTGACTATATCCTAGTATCTCAGCGTAAGAGATTCACGCTGGCATGGCAGGGCCTCAGTGGCTCAGTCTACATAAAGATGAACCCAGAGTTTGTGGGTCGCACCTGTGGACTTTGTGGTAACTTCAATGCAGATGTTCAGGATGACCTTATGACCAGTTATGGTAAATTTAAATTTTCTCTCCTAAGAACTATTTGTGATAGAGACATGAATCCTACAGCTTGTTGTAACTATTCTTGGCAGCAGTGGAGAACTGTCAATGTATAATTTGAAATTATGCAATGTTTGAATGTCCTGTTTGGTGTTACTCTGACTACAAAGTGATTGGTTACCGCTGCTGTTGTCCTGTGTTGGTTAAAGATGATTTAACATTTTGTGTGGTGCAGGTGTGTTTACAGATGACCTTGCTATGTTTGGGAACAGCTGGGTAGAGGAGGATCCACAACAGCCCACCTGTGTGAAGGTTCCATCTCTATATTCATCTCCATGCTCTTTACAGGACCCCAATATTACAAAGGTATGTATATGCATAATTGTACATGACTAATATATTTTGAAAATGCCCCAGTAATGCAGGACATTATGTTTTACCACAGAAAGTGGAGGAGGTGTGTGCATCTTTACTGAAAGAGCCTTTTAAATTTTGCCATGAATTTGTCAGTCCATATTCCTATATGGCCAGCTGTTCCAACGATCTCTGCATGTAAGTACAAACACCACACTGGCAAAAAATGTACTGCATCAGTTTATTGACATCAAACTTATAAACACTGATTTTAGTGAATCCTAACCCTTGGTCTAACAGACTGTTAGAATGCCGTCCTTCTAACATCGTGTGAGCCTAATGAGATTGTTAGAAAAGATTAGATTGAATTAGATTAATGTAATTGCACAGAACATAAGTTCTAGTAACACTAAAATGCAGTTTAACATCTAACCAGTGTGCAGTAAACGGATACATTTTAATTCTGGCATAAAGGGTAAATATACATCCACTACACCCTTTGTTTCTACAGTATTTCTAAACACCACTGTGTCACTGATGGACTTAAAAGAATCCACCAACCAAAAATGTCCAGCCGCCATCATCCAGTAGGCAGCATCCTGTGAGTTCTGATGAAGGATTAGAGGATGACTTACACAAACTGTCCAACATAGGATGAGATGCTGTCTTTGACTTTACATTTGCAAGGTGGAGAATTAAGGTAGCTGTGTCTAATAGAGTGTACAGTGAGTGAACACAATTTTTGGCAAAAAAAAAAAAACTAAGGCAGCACTGCTATATTTGATCCATTCATGCTAGCACAACACAAACCATGTCAGTGCAGTGATGAGAATGATCCACCACCCAAATAGGACCTGATCTGTGGTTGGGGAATAGGGAATCTGTGGAATGGGGTCCTGACCATTTGAGAACAGAGTAAAGGGGACTAACAATGTAGAGTATGTAGAGAAACAGATGGACTACAGTCTGACTACAAAGTGATTATATACAGTGGGGCAAAAAAGTATATAGTCAGTCACTGATTTTCTCCTACTTGGAAAGATGAGAGGTCTGTAATTTTCATCATAGGAACACTTCAACTATGAGAGACAAAATAAGAAAAAATCCAGGAAATCACATTGTAGGATTTTTAAAGAATTTAATTGTAAATAAGTATTTGGTCAATAACAAAAGTTCAACTCAGTACTTTGTAACATAACCTTTGTTGGCAACGACAGAGGTAAAACGTTTCCTGTAAGTCTTCACCAGGTTTACATACAATGTAGCTGGTATTTTGGCCCATTCCTCCATGCAGATCTCCTTTATAGCAGTGATGTTTTGGGGCTGTTGCTGTGCGACATGGACTTTCAACTCCCTTCACAAATTTTCTATGGGGTTGAGGTCTGGAGACTGGCTAGGCCACTCCAGGACCTTGAAATGTTTTATACGGAGCCACTCCTCCATTGCCTGAGTGGTGTGTTTGGGATCATCGTCATGCTGGAAGACCCAGCCACGTTGCATCTTCAATGCTCTCACTGATGGAAGGAAATTTTGGCCTACAATCTCATGATACATGGCCCTGTTCATTCTTCACTTTACGTGGATCAGTCGTCCTGTCCCCTCTGCAGAAAAACAGCCCCAAATCATGATCTTTCCACCAACATGCTTCACAGTAGGTATGGTGTTCTTTGCATGCAACTCAGCATTCTTCTTCCTCCAAACACAATGAGTTGTTTTTACCAAAAAATTTTGGTTTCATCTGACCACATGATATTCTCCCAACTGGATCATCCACATGCCCTCTGGCAAACTTCAGATGGGCCTGGAGGGGACACGCCTGCCACTGCAGGATCTGAGTTGCTCTTGGAGTAGCGTGTTGCTGATGGTAGCCTTTGTTATTTTGGTCCCAGCTCTCTGCAGGTCATTCATCAGGTCCCTTCGTGTAGTTCTGGTATCTTTGCTCACGGTTCTCATGATCATTTTGACCCCATGGGATGAGATCTTGCGTGGGGCCACAGAGATGATCATGTGTTGCATGATTTCCAATTTCTTACAATTGCTCCCGCAGTCGATTTATTCACACCAGCCTGCTTGTCCATTGTAGATTCACTTTTCCCAGCTTGGTGCAGGTCTACAATTTTCTTCCTGGTGTCCTTCGAAAGCTCTTTGGTCTTGGCCATGGTTGAGTTTGGAGTCTGACTGTTTGAGGCTGTGGACAGGTGTCTTTTATACTGATAATGAGGTCAAACAGGTGCCATTAATACAGATAACGAGTGGAGGACAGAAGAGCTTCTTAACCTCCTGAGACCTCGCGTCCCCACAGGAGGACATGATGTTTTGGGTTTGCTACACCTCATACTTCATTCTGCTTAACTCAGTCCTCATTTGTAGACACTCTTGAGCATTTCACAAAAACAAAAATACCTCCTGTTCAAAGACGATGCTCAAGTTTTACACATAAAAAAATCAGAGCTCCAAGGAGGGTAAGGATGTCTCAAGAGGTTAAGTAGGAGAACTTGCATCAGTGGCTGACTAAATACATTTTTTGCCCCATTGTATAGTAATTTGAGCTGATAAAATGGACAATGTATATGGACAGTGAGGACAATGTATATGGACAGTGTATGGACTAGGGCTGCAACTAACAATTATTTTAATAGTCGATTAATCGGTCGATTATTTTTTCAATTAATCGATGAATCGGGTTAAAAAATAAACAGAAATAAATAAAAAACTTTCCATGTCTTTATTCAGAAATATAACATTAAATAACAGAGCAAATAAGTACTTACAATAAATGAATTATAATAAATTAAATTTATTAATAAATTAAAATAACAAATTAAATAATAAAGAAAAATAAGTGCATCTCTGATGCAAACACTACATACAAACTCATTCACTCCCTTTCTTTAGGAACTTTGCATTGCAATCCAAAAATGTTATCATGTCGACATGCTCCTGGCTAAAGCTGGCTCTTTTTTTTAGACTATGGCCCTGTCCACAGGAACACGAGTATTTTTAAAAACGTAGCTTTTTCTATGCGTTTTGATCTTTCGTCCACACGAAAATGGCGTTTTAGGTCACT
>JAJAGP010001456.1:121334-181334 GCA_025084515.1 Ancistrus triradiatus
GTCCCTTTTTGAGTCTTGGTCCTCCCAAGGTTTCTTCCTAGAACTAGGGAGTTTTTCCTTGCCACTGTCGCCCTAGGCTTGCTCAATTTGAGATTGGACGTAGTTATTAGGAGATAATCTAAACCTGTAAAGTTGCTTTGAGACAATGCTCCATTGTAAAAAGCGCTATATAAATAAATCTGACTTGACTTGACTTGCTTGTGTGGACGGGATGTTTTTTATAAACGAACTTAAACCCCCGTTTTAGAAAATACCCGTGTACGTGTGGACATAGCCTTAATGCTAACTTGTTTTGAAGATTCTGCGTCCGCGCCGGCTCCGCCTCGCTTCGTTCAATTGCTCGTGTTTTTTTTTCCCAGCCCTGACCACAAGTGCCGCAAGTAACGTAAGCGGATATGATAAGGCCTGGGACACATAAATCGATACACAGAGAATCGATAATGAAATTCGTTGTCGACACTTTTCATAATCGATTTTTATCGATTTTATCGATTCGTTGTTGCAGCCCTAGTATGGACAATGAGTGTGTAAACAAGTAGGTATATCTAATAAAGAGCTTAGTGTATTATGTTGGAAATGATCGTATGTACAGAAAGCATTATGATTGTTTATAGATGAGCATGAATTTGTATTTGAGTATTTTGTATTGTATATTGTATTTGAGTGATAATTTCTGTGAGTGATTTTTTTTAACACTGCAAAAGCAGGGTTCATGATAGAATAGAATGCAGTTATGTAGCAAAGTTTGTCTGTTTACTTGTGTAATGGTACTGTCAATTCTATTGGACAGGTCTTTTCCTAGTGGTGATATGGTTTGCCAGGTGATCACACAGTATGCAAGAGCATGTGCTCATGCTGGACACCCACTACACAACTGGAGATCACAATTTCCTGCATGCGGTATGCCATCAAAAGCTGTTAGAATATGTTGTTTATGACAAATTATGTATTAAATTGTATTAAATTGCAAATGTATTAAATTAGTCAAGTAAATGAATCTGTAATACACATTGTCTTGGTGCTAAAATAATGCAGCTATAACATAATTATATCAGATTTGTGAATATGCATGTCTTTTGTAATTTTACTTGGTGTGGTGTAGTTTTATTGTTTACTTAGTGCATTATTTTTGTTGTTCTTAATTTTATGGCATGATGAGATGTTTTCTGTGTGTGCAGGAGTTGAGTGTCCTGTAGAGCTCCAATACAGAGAATGCATCACATGTTGTCCTGTGCACTGCAATATTGAACATATGTGCATTGACAGTAAGCTGCTGTGTTTGGATGGCTGTTATTGTCCTGACGGTGAATAAAAACTTCCTTCTTCTGTTGCCCTTCATAACAAAACAGTATTCAACATTGCTTTATAGGCCTAATAGGAGAGTTTCATGAGCTACTCATAATGTCTGTCTATCTATATACATATACACACATGTTTAATGTGTGCGTGTTCACATAGAACTAATTTTTGAAGACGGGGTTTGTGTAAAGCCATCAGATTGTCCATGTGAACACCATGGAATGCTGTATGCTTTGGGACAGACCATACAGGAGCAGTGCAGCAACTGGTATGACTCAAGTGTAACTTCAGAATGTCTCCACACAAACCTTATACTTTTTACCCATTTTAAACAGCTAAAATAATAGCAGTAATTTTTAGAAACAATTAAACATTTTTAAATGGTACATTAATGACTTACTTGTCTAAATGTCTGTTTCTTTTAGCACATGTGTTGGGGGTGCATGGAACTGCGTGGAGCACAGTTGCCAAGGTTCTGCATTTTTTTCTTTTGTACCTCTGTTACTTCTTTGCACATCCAAAATATTCCTTATGGCTTTTATGTATCAAATTTGTGTAGTATCAAGCATTTTGATACTGTCGTACATATTCATTAATCAGATCCGGTATGAAACAGTGTGGGACTGTATGTTGACCGTATGGTACTGTTGTAACCTGGTGGTTAAGGGACTGGACTCTGGAGCTGCCACTGTTGGGTAATTGAGCAAGACCCTTAACTCACAAATGCTGTGAGTTGTAAGACTGCACAAGTTCGAAGTAGCTCTGGATAAGGGCATCTGCTAAATGACATAAATGTAACATGTTAATAAGTCAGTTTTTTTGTATCATATACATTGCCTTATTGGCAACGTATGCATATAATTTACATATGCATCTAGACTAGATAACAGCAAAAAAAAAAAAAAAAACCCATTAAGTATGATGTTAAATTTGCATAAAGAGTATGCAAACACACAAAAAACACCTATAAGAAGTAGTGTTGTCACAATACCAAAATTATGACGACAAGATACTTAAGTATCTTGATACCGATACTGAAACGATACCAGGGTAGAAACCTAAAACATCAGAAGTCATGGAAAAATAGATGATAGAACATGTAACCTAAAATTCTTATTTTTTTATTTTTTATTTTTTTTAATTAACCAAAAAAAAAAAATCCAGAAAGAATTGTTGGCATTTAGTAGGTACATTTTAACATGAATCATTTGATTGTTGAAAGGTAATAATTTGATTAGAACGGTCACATTTGTTATGGCTTTTACACAGTGAGCTTTAATCTGACGTCCCTCTGTCCCTCTGTATCCATGGGACTTCTTTGACAGGTTAGTTAACTTTGTATTTCTAGCTGGATCTCACTGGGTAAATTTTCTAACCACAGAAATAATTATTGACAAAATCATTAGCAGTACTGCTGAGTCTGCTGAGTTTGAACTGATGATATTTATAATTGGTATTGATGATCTACTTTTATTTTAGCTGTTTGGAAATTATGATAAACTTAAAATGATTGCTTGTCATATAATGAATCTCACTTGTCTGATTTATAGTTCATGAACATGATGTAATTATGTTATTGATCATATTCTCTAACCTGCTGTTCTGTGAGCTCTTAGTACAATAAGTTGGACATTTTGTCTCCCTTGGTCACTGTAGGTTTAAAAATATTTGGCAGACTGGTTTTGTTGTGTCCATGGGCTTAAATTAATTCCGTATTTCACTTCTTGCATGTACTTTCTCTACAAGCCATGAATGGTCTGCAAACGTGCTGCTATTAACAGCTATTAACTCTTTGTTTTCTCCTCTGCGTCACCATGTTTACCAATAGGTTGAGGAAGCAGAGCACTGTGCAAACATACTGCCACCGTGTGGCACATTGACGCAAGTGCAGACATAAAGCCCTGATGTCAAAACACAGTCATTTTTAAAAGTACCGGTACTAATAAAATAAGGTATCCTATCATTTTTAATGGCAAGGTATCGCAATACTTTTCTGGTATCACGATACTTTTCTAGTAGTCAAGTCAAGTCAAGTCAGATTTATTTATAATAGCGCTTTTTACAATGAAGCATTATTTCAAAGCAACTTCACAATTTTAGATTATCTGCTAATATCTACGTCCACTCCCAAATAGAGCAAGCCTAGGGCGACACTGGCAAGGAAAAACTCCCTGAGTGTTATGAGAAAGAAGCCTTGGGAGGACCAAGACTCAAAAAGGGACCCAACCTCCTTGGGCGGTATATGATAGATTTAAGAATGAAACTTTGAGTCATAGTTCAAATAAAATGTAAACTATGCACATCAGCATTAAGTAGTCCAATACATAGAGTTACTCTAGGATTTGAGTCTATGCAGGAAAGTCGTTGGCGGCACTTTATCCCCAGATAACCGGAGGAGGGAGAGTGTTCCAGCCCTCTAATGGCCCGGGTGTGGTGGGACTGGAGCCGATGACGGAAACAACTTGAGTGAAGCTGAAGCGAATGAACATCATGTGTGGGCAGGAAGTGGTACCGGAACACAGCTCATAGAGAAAACAGGAAATATAATTAGTTATTGATTAAGAGCACATTGTCTATTAACAATCTCTGATGCCATGTGTAGCATGAGACCCCGGCAGCATTAGCTATAGCAGCATAGCTAGAAAGAGGAGAACCGGAAGGTAACACAGCCAAGAGGGATCACATGAGACATCGGCAACCCCACGGGAGGCAGAAGACAGCAACCCAACGTCTCTGATCACCATAAGACTCTTTGACTATGAATCCCCAGCTCTGCCCTTATTCTAAGGCAAGGAAGCACAAGTCAAGATCAAGTGGACCGAAGCCCAGTTCAGCCACCCAACATTCTCGGCTAAAGGACAAGGCAGGCAGGCCAGACATGACTCCAGTCTCTGCCCCCAGTGACCCAAGCCATGCATCCCAGTCTAAATCTAGTCAAAAGCCTGCATAAATAAGTATGTCTTTAGCCTAGACTTAAAATTTGGAGTGTGTCTGAGTCTCAAACTAAAGTTGGAAGTTTATTCCATAGTTGGGGGCCATGTATGAGAAAGCCTTTGCCCCTACTGTGACTTTTTTAATTCTAGGAACTAAAAGAAGTCCTGCACCCTGTGAACGAAGTAGACGAGCTGGATTGTAAGACTCTAAGAGTTCACTCAGATAATGTGGGGCCAGGCCATGTAGAGTTTTATAAGTTATAAGAAGTATTTTGTAATCAATGTGTATTTTAACTGGTAACCAGTGTAGTGATGATAGAACAGGAGTGATATGATCAAATTTTCTAGTTCAAGTTAGCGCTCGGGTGGCTGCATTCTGAACTAACTGAAGTTTATTTATAGATTTACTACAGCATCCAGTAAGTAGTGTTACAGTAATCCAACCTTGAGGTTATAAGCGCATCAACCAGTTTCTCCGCATCATTAAAAGAGAGGATATTTCTAAGTTTAACGATATTACGTAATTGAAAGAAAGCAATTTGAGTGATGCTACTAATGTGCACCTCAAAACCAACTGTGGTATGTTACAGTGGTGCTTGAAAGTTTTTGAACCCTTTAGAATTTGCTATATTTCTGCATAAATATGACCTAAAACATCATCAGATTAAGTAGATAAAGAGAACCCAGTTGAAAAATGAGACAGAAATTTATTATATTTGGTCATTTATTTATTGAGGAAAATGATCCAATATTACAATTACAATATTAATGAGTGGCAAAAGTATGTGAACCTTTGCTTTCAGTATCTGGTCTGACCCCCCTCGCCCCCCCAATAATTGCAACTAAACGTTTCCGGTAACTGTTCATCAGTCCTGCACACCAGCTTGGAAGAATTTTAGCCCATTCCTCTGTACAGAACTGCTTCAACTCTGGGATGTTGGTGGGTTTCCTCACATTAACTTCCACAACATTTCGATTGGATTAAGGTCAGGACTTTGACTTGGCTATTCCAAAGCATTAACTTTATTCTTCTTTAACCGTTCTTTGGTAGAGGGACTTGTGTGCGTAGGGACATGTTGTCTTGCTGCATGACCCACCTTCTGTTGAGATTCAGTTCATGGACAGATGTTCTGACATTTTCCTTTAGAATTCTCTCATTAAGACAATGCTCTCGTTAAGCATTTTAGAGTCTCCGTGCTAATGCAGCATTTGGGCTAGGAGTCCACACTCGGGTAAACACAGTACACTGCAGATACTCATTATCAAGCTGGTGCCTTAGATGTTTTGCCATGTTGAAGGTGCCACCTCCTTTGCAACAGATCAACTTTTCACACGTATTGCAATTTAGCCTTTTTGTTTTCTCTCAAAGTGGAGGCTCACTTTTGAGCGATAAATAACCACGCATTACAATGTGGGTATGCAGGAGAGCATCTCTGAACGCACAACACAACACATTGAATCTTGAAGCAGATGGGCTACAGTAGCAGAACACCACACCGGGTGGCACTCCCATCAAGAACAGTCAACTGAGTTACAATTGAGCTACAATTTGCACTGGCACACGAAAATTGGACAACAAACAGAAAAGAAAAATGTTGCCTGGTTTGACGAGTCTTGAGACTCAGAATTTGGTGTAAACAACATGAGAGCATGGATCCATCCCACCTTACAACATACCATATCAGTGGTTCAGGCTGCTGCTGGTGGTGTAATGGTGTGGGAGATATTTTCTTGGCACACTTTGGGCCCCTTAATACCAATTTTGCATCTTGTAAATGCCACAGCCTACCTGGGTATTGTTGCGACCATGTTCATCCCTTTGTGACCACAGTGTACCCATCTTTTACACGCCCAAATAATCTAAAATTGGTTTGTTGAACATGGCAATGTACTCAAATGGCCTCCACAATACAAAAGTGCACCTTTTGGAATGTGGTAGAATGTATGTGTATGTGGTAGAATGTATGTGTATGTATGTATGTACACACAGTAAATGGACACAGTTAGCAGACTTTAAATTGTTCCTCCAGAACCATGTCACTGGCATGGTGGCACAAGCAGTTAGCGCAGTCTCTGCATGGCTCTATAGATCCCGGTTTGAACCCGACATCAGATTCAACCTGTGTGGAGTTTGCATGTCCTCCCTGTGTTTGTGTGGGTTTACTCCAGGTACTCCCACATGCCAAAGACATGCATTAGGTTAATTGGTTGCTCTAAATTTTTCCAGTGTGAATGTGTCTGATTAATACCGCAATCTTTCTCCTGTCATGAATAGCCATTGATGCTAATATGATTTTAAATTAACAAACAAAAAATAAAATCTGGAACCATGGTGCAACATTTAACATAACAAAGCTTATAACATTAGACCATGTCAATTGCATGACATTAATACTGTTATTAGAGTTAATTAATAATATTAATGGAGTTTTTGATTGTTTATTCATTCATTCACTTTCTTACCCACTTAATCCTGGTCAGGGTCCTGGGAAAGCTGGTGTGTAGCCGTCGACACAGGGTGCATGGCAGGAACAACCCTAGACAGGGTGGCACTCCATCGTAGGGTCTTTACACTCTCACAGTCATACACACCCTTACACGGTATTACACTTTAGAAACACCATTAACCTAACACAGGAAACCAGAGTACCTTGAGAAAACTCATGCGGAAGACGTGCAAACTCCACCGAGGAGAACCGGGGACGCTGGAGCTGTAAGGCAGCTGCGCTAACCACTGCTCTGTCCCATTTATTTATTATTATTTATTGTCACTTTCAGCATCTGTTTGTGCCAAGAACAAGGTTAAGGTGAAACTAGTCATACAAACTCACACCGAGCCACTTTAGCATAATAAGTTAACCTATTGCATGACTTTGAGTTAATGAAATTGATGTTTTATATGTACCATGTGACTATTGGGCATTGTATGTTTCTTGTATTATGTGTTGCAGGGGAGTGCTCAGTTACAGGAGATATGTACTTTCAGTCTTTTGATGGCCGTGTGTACACCTTCCCAGCTACGTGCCTGTACATTTTATCCAAGAGCCGAAACTCAGGAGGGTTTATTGTGACAATGCAGAATGCTCCATGTGGTCCTGTAAGTGTCTGAACACTTAATCATAATCATAATACACTGGATAACAATTTATTTCAAAAACCTTTGATTCCTGAAAAGAAATAAGGGATTGTCATAGACGATGTCAAGCTGAACATAAGAATGACTTACAAAATATAAAATATGTTTGCTCTGATATGTAGGATTTTGGAGAAACATTAAAATATCTTTATTTATATTAACCGCATTAAATCGCATTATATTTAATTGCATAATGATGTTGACACTGTTACGAGGCGGCACCCAAAAAGGTGGCAAATCGTGAAAACCAAAGGAAACGGATATTAGGACCCAATAGCAGTCAGCTCCAGATGGTAGTAATGAACTGAAATGAATAATAGAAACAATAATTAACACAATGCAAATAAATGACAGGAAACGAAAAAGTTGAGACTGTGTGTCAGGGAAACTGCCGAATCCGCGAGCAGCCGAGCACACACAAAGCTCACCACCGCACCTACAATGGGCGAGAAAGGCGGGGTGAAACCACCCGCCAAAGGCGTGAAGCGCGGCAGCGTATTATACACACTGACGCGCTTCAACAAATGAAGTCTGCCCTTTAAAGCAGAGCAGCGATCAGCGCACGAATTGCTGAGTGTTTAAATACACTGACGTGATTAACAGAGGAAGTCTGCCTTTTAAAGCAGAGCAGCGATCAGCGCACGAAGCGGAGTGTTTAAATACACTGACGTGATTAACAGAGGAAGTCTGCCTTTTAGAGCAGAGCAGCGATCAGCGCACGAAGCGCGGAGTGTTTAAATACACTGACGTGATTAACAGAGGAACCCTGCCTTTTAGAGCAGAGCAGCGATCAGCGCACGAAGCTCGGGGTGTTTAAATACACTGACGTGATTAACAGAAGAAGCCTGCTTTTTAAAGCAGAGCAGCGATCAGTGCGCAAAGCGCAGAGTATTTAAATGCGGAGTAGGATACAAACGAAAGGCCCAAAGAAAAATGACAAATAATAATGGGGAAAAGAAAGCTTAATAAAGCGCCTGGTAGCGCTGGGAGAGATAGCCGAAAACAAAATAACTGAAAGCGCTCAGCGTGGCGAGCTGAGCCCCAATCAGTTCGGCAAGTGAGCTCTCTCTAGGAATCGCTCTCTACCGGAATTCAGAGCTGCATGGGAATGCAGCCTGAGCGTGAGAGCGCTGTGGCGCTGTGCAGGCTTCAGAGACTTTGCTTAATCTGTGAAGCTGCGCGATGCGATTCACGGTCCTGTGTGCATGACACAGCATGAAACGGACGAGCTGTGCAGGCTTCAGAGACTGTATTTAATCTCTGAAGCAGCGCGATGTGATTCACGGTCCTGTGTGTGGCACAGAATGAAACGGACGTACAGAACCCGGACAAAAGCGGGAACGAGCCTACCGTTCGGATCCGAGACTGGAAAGCACAGAGGGGGAGCGGTTCGGGTGAGGGACACGCGGGGGCTCGCCACGCCGGAGCGAGTGAACCTCTATACGCCGAAGCGAAGCCGCGAACGGGTGGTAGGAGCGAAAACCCGGCCGGATCTGACCCTACGCTAAATCTACGCCCTGGATTACCTCCGAATCTCCTGATTCGTACACCGACTGAGCCCCTAGAGCGGGCCCAGTCTACCAAAAGTCCCTAACACCAAACGGCACCGAAGCAGCAGCGCAAATGACACCCCCGAAAGTCTCTTAACAAAAACCGTCGCACCATCTCCTTTGCTCCTTGTTTATTTGTCTGAACTCCGTAGTGTCTATGCCAGGTTTTTGCTGTGCTTAGGGACGCTACGGAGTTCAGACAAATAAACAAGGAGCAAAGGAGATGGTGTGACGCCTGTCAGTGCCAAACAAAGCTCTTAAATAGAGCCACTGACAGGTGTGTGCAATCGTGCCGTAATTAAGCAATACAGGCACGATCGCATGGTCTGAGGATCGCGACCGTGGCTGAACCAATGCTGGCCTCTACTGTCAGCTTGGCGGAATCCCCAGACTGCAGGGAAGGTAGTACACCGCAATGGGGATCAACAGTGGCCACTAGCGGCCACTGTGCACCCCATGACAGACACACTGTGTTAGTTCAGCTGAGCTTAAAATGTTTTGTAGCTGATTTGTATTTGTATACTTCATCTGGTACCTCTCATGTCGGCAGGCAACAATAGTTGACTTGCACTGGTGGATGTCAGTAGAGAAGTCGAAGTGTGATTGAGGTTGCTGAGATCACGTGTTTCTTTTATGTATTTATTTATTATTATTCTTTCATGGAGCCTACACATGGGTGCGTTGGTTACAGCTGTGCTTCATGTCCATTTACAAACTTGCTTTTATAAACACATTGATACTAACCATGTTTCTTTAAGACTTATGAGGTGCTGGCTTGCTTTTGCCTCACTTTTAACTTGGCTTTTTACGCTTGCTTGAGTTGCACATCAGTGCTTCACCTCACCTCAACTTGCTTATTATTATGCGTACTTGTGATTTTGGTGTTGACCTTTTTGGACCCTGTTTATTTGCTTTCATCATGGATTTCCAATGCTGGTTGTGTGTACTTGTGTGTTCCACCTTCCCTTTAAAAAAATTCCTACACTGTCGTTACAACACTATACTGGAACATTACAGATTTTGGGCCTTATTTGTGATATCCTTATTTTTTAAGTGATCTCTGCATTGGAGACAGTGGTCAAGTTGACTGAGTACCATGATAAGTTAGAAGTGTCACAGCTGGATGGTTTTTATCCGTCTGTCATATTTCTTCTCCTCCCACTCAGTGCTGAAGCGGAGATGGAGTTTGACGTACATTTATGCTATAATTAAATTCTTTACCTCAATGGATAAAGCTTCAAAGGGCTAAAACAAATGGAAAGCATCGCTTTCAAAACCCCTGTCTCATGAAGCTCATCACTGATGATTGCAAATGTCAGGGAGCAGCATGGTGTACTGTGTCGCTGTTTGGAATTTGAACAAACCATTTAGCATGTGTCAGCATGACAAAATTTTGTCTCTTTGTACTGGACACAGTAAGAAAGAAACAGCATATCACTAAAGTGTCAGTGCATGTATTGGGCAGTCTTTGTGTCTGTGTCAGTAGCACCCATAAATTAAGATATTCAGCATTAACATGTGTAATCTCCAAATACACACCACAAATATGTTGTCATACATGAACTTTTTTAACAGAGCTATGGTGGTTTTATAACTGTGTTTGCCTGTACACTATACTGTAGAAGTTGGATCGAGCTTGCATTCAGTCAGTGAATATAATGTTGAATGATGACCCTGACACCGAAGTCATGCTCAGCCACAGCGGGGAAGTATACATGGCCAACCAATTCCGCATCTCTCTGCCATATTACAATGGTAACCAATTGTTACATAAATTAAATTTATTCCACTACTTGTAATTCAGAAATTAATTTTATGCCTGTGTATCTGTCTTCCTGTATAGAGATTTATCAGATCCAGGAACTTTCGTCCATGTTTGTCCAGGTGAAGACAGCAAATGGTTTACGACTTCAATACAACTGGAATGAGTTTCGACTGTATCTGCAGCTCAGTGAACAGTGGAAAGAAGACACATGGGGCCTGTGTGGAACTTTTAATGGCAATATGCAGGATGACTTTCTGTGAGTACTTGTTTGCTTTTTAATTATTGTCATATTTTAGAAACACCTACACCTTCCATTTTAGTGAAATCAAATTCTACTCTCCTGTTTTCTGTATAAAATCTGAATTGCAATGTTGTGTGGGAAATTGGTGATAACTAGAACATCTTTGCTGATGCCAGTCACTGATCTAAACTCATAACTGTGCTCTAAAGCTTACTGTATTTTAGATAAGAAATGTTTAACAAAGTGATCAACAGTTTTCTTTTTTAAAACATGAGATACTGCTTTTGATAACAAAGACTGTATTGGTGGTACCAATGAAATAATACAAGACAGTTTGATTTTCCCAGCTGTCCTTTATAACTCTATACTTCTGCTCTCTGAATTTCTGCTATGACGATTGAATAGTGCAAATAATGGAAATAATGTTCTAGAAAAGAATAGAATAGAATAGATTTATTGTCGCTGAGAAAACAGTGTTATAAACAATGTTAAAACAGTGAAATTTAGTTTATCATCCTCTCTAAGACAACAGTAGTACAAAAATTAACATTGTTCATTTTTGTGGTACTGTTCTATATGGCATCTATGTTCTCTATTCCTCTAACAGTACCATGCACTTTTGTTTATTGGTTAAGTTTTATAATGTAGCATGTACCACTAAAATCTCAATATTTGATGTTATATGAACAAGGAACATTTCACCTTTATAGCTCTGTTTGACTACATACAGCAGGGGCCAAAAGTCTGAGACCACTACTAAAAAGGCTTGTTCTTTTGTTGTCATGGCTTGGTTTTTGCTCTGATATGTGTTATCAGCTGTGAGACCTTATGTAGGCAGTTGTGTGTCTTTTCAGATTATATCCAGTGAACTGAATTTACCAGAGGAGGACTCCCAATGTGTAGAAACACAGCCTCAGAGCAAAATTTTAATGAATTAACTAATACACTTTAGGAAAGGGCTGAAAACTTATGCCCATGCGAATCTACTTACATTCATGGCTGTGATGCACTTCCGTTTTCAAATAGTACGGCTCGTACGTTTGTTTACATGAACCAGCATTCTCCAGTTTCCGTTGTGTGTGTCCATTGTAAGATTCTTTAAGACAGAACAGTTTCAGAACTTACTGAAGAAATATTCAGAGCACTATTTTCTCGGATTTTGCGAAATTTAGTGGAAGTTTAAGTTGCTAAACCAGCCGCTAGATTGCTCAGGCAGGGTATTTCTAGTGCCGGTCCCAACCCCAGATAAATGGTGAGGATTGCGTCAGGAAGGGTGTAGGCGTCAGGAAGGTTGTAGGCATCCGGTGTAAAACATTTGAAGTATGCGAGTTCATAATAATTTCACCATACCGGATCGGTCGCGGCCCGGGTTAACAACGACCGCCACTGGTACTGGTAGCAGACAGGGTACCAGTGGAAATTGGACAGAGAGGAGGCAGAGAGAAATCAGGAGGGGCCAGAATATAGCACTGAGGGTAGCAACCCTAAATGTAGGGACGATGACAGGGAAAGGTAGAGAGCTGGCTGATATGATGCAGGATGTTTTGTGTGTGCAGGAGACAAAGTGGAAGGGTAGCAAGGCTCGATGCATTGGTGCAGGGTTTAAACTGTTCTAACATGGTGTGGATAGGAAGAGAAATGGAGTTGGTGTGGTCCTGAAGGAGGACTATGTAAAGAATGTCCTTGAGGTGAAAAGGGTGTCAGATAGGATAATATGTCTGAAGCTGGAAATTGAGGGTGTAATGGTGAATGTTGTTAGTGTCTATGCACCACAAGTTGGCTGTGAATTAGAGGAGAAAGAGAGATTCTGGGGGGAGTTAGATGAAGTGGTTGAGAGCATTCCCAGGGAGGAGAGACTGGTGATTTGGTGCAGATTTCAATGGTCATGTTGGTGAAGGTAATAAAGGAGATGAGGGAAGTGATGAGCAGGTTTGGTGTTTGTTAAGGATAGGAACCTAGAAGGACAGATGGTGGTGGATTTTGCAAAGAGGATGGAAATGGCTGTGGTTAACATATTTCCAAAAGAAGGAGGAGCATAGGGTGACTTATAAGAGTGGGAGGGAGGAGCACACAGGTAGACTGCATCTTATGTAGAAGAGGTTGCTTAAAAGAGATTGGTGATTGTAAGGTAGTGGCAGGGCAGAGTGTAGCTAGGCAGCATCGGATGGTGGTTGTGCAGGATTGGCTCTGGTGGTTAGGAAGAGGGAAGAGGACAAAGGCAGAGCAGACGACCAAATGGTGGAAGTTGAGAAAGGGAAGAATGTTGTAAGGAGTTCAGAGAGGAGCTGAGAAAGGCTTTTGGGTGATAGGAAAGAGCTCCCAGATGACTGGGTAGTAGCAGCAACAGTAATTAGTCAGACAGGTAGAAAGGTACTGGGTGTGTCTTCTGGACAGGCAAAAAGATGAAAAGGAAACCTGGTGGTGGAACGAGGAAGTGCAGAAGGTTTTATTCAGAGAAAGAGGTCAGCAAAGAAAAATGGAACAGGGACAGGATTAATGAGAGTAGGCAGGAGTACAAGGAGATGCGCGGCACAGGGCAAAGAGGGAGGTAACAAGGCCAAGCAGAAGGCCTACGATGAGTTATATGAAAGGTTAGACAGTAGGGAAGGAGAGAAGGACTTGTATCTGCTGGCGAGACAGAGAGATAGAGCTGGAAAGGATGGGCAGCATGTCAGGGTGATCAAGGATAGGAAATGGAAATGTACTGACAGTGAGGAGAAGGTGTGGGAAAGATGGAAGGAGTATTTTTGAGGAGTTGATGAATGTAGAAAATGAAAGGGAAGAAGGATGGATGGTGTAGAAATTGTGGAACAGGATGTAGTAGCAAAGATTAGCGGAGGAGGGAAGAAGTGAGGAAAGCTTTGAAAAGGATGAAGAACGGAAAAGACAGTGGGACCTGATGACATACCGGTTGAGGTATGGAAACGTCTAGGAGAGCTGGGAGTGGTGTTTTTCACTAGATTATTCAATGGAATTCTGGTGAATGAGAGTATGTCGGATGGAATGGAGGAAAAGTTTACTTGTACCGATTTTAAGCAGAAGGGTGATGTACATAGTTGTGGCTCTTACAGGGGCATGAAAGTTGATGAGACACACAATGTAGATTTAGGAGAGATTTGTGGAAGCTAGGCTCAGACAGGAGGTGACAGTGTGTGAACAACAGTATGGTTTCATGCCAAGGAAGAGCCACATGGATGCGATTTTTTGCTTTGAGACTGCTGATGGAGAAATATAGAGATGGTCAGAAAGAGCTACACTGCGTCTTTGTGGATTTGGAGAAAGCTTATGACAGGGTGCCAAGGGAGGAACTGTGGTGGTGTATGAGGAAGTGTTCGAGTGGCTGAAAAGTAAACGTTATATTAGTGCAGGACATGTATGAGAATAGCGTGACAGCGGTGAGATGTGCTGTAGGAGTGACAGATAGCTTCAAGGTAGAGGTGGGACTGCATCAAGGATCGGCCCTGAGTCCCTTCTTATTTGCTCTGGTGATGGACAGACTAACAGATGAGGTCAGTCAGGAATCGCCGTGGACTATGATGTTTGCAGACGACATTGTGATCTGTAGTGAGAACAGGGGAACAGGTAAAAGAGAACTTGGAGAGGTGGAGGTATACTCTGGAAAGGAGAGGAATGAAAGTCAAAAAACTGTAGTAAGACAGAATACATGTGTGTAAATGAAAGGGAGGCAGGAGGAACAGTCAGGCTACAAAAGGGATCAGTGGTCACAAAGGTTCCAGGGAGTTCAGGTGCTTGGGATCAACTGTCCAAGGAAAATGGGGAGTGTGGAAAAGGAAGGTGAAGAAGAGAGTACAGGCAGGATGGAGTGGGTGAGAGAAGAGTGGTCAGGAGTGCTGTGTGACAAAAGGGTCGCAGCAAAAGTGAAAGGAAAGATTTATAAGAGAGTAGTGAGACCAGCCTTGTTGTATGGGTTAGAGACAGTGGCACTGACAAAGAGACAGGAAGCAGAGCTGGAGGTGGCAGAACTTAAGATGCTGAGGTTCTCTTTAGGAGTGTCTAGGGTGGACAGCATTAGGAATGAGATCATCAGAGGGACAGCACAGGTTGGAAAATTGGGAGACAAAATTCGAGAGGGAAGACTGAGATGGTTTGGACATGTGCAGAGGAGGGATAGTGGATATATTGGTAGGAGGATGTTGACGATGGAGCTGCCAGGCAAGAGACGGAGAGGAAGACCAAAGAGGAGTTATTTGGTTGTGGTAAATGAACTCACTGTGGTGACCCCTGATAAAGGGAGAAGCCGAAAGAAGAAGAAGAAGTGGACATTTAAGTTTCCATAGCTTCATAGCCCAGAGTGAACTCAGGAGACAGTGGCTAATAAACGTCTGTCGGGACCACTTTATCATTTCTCCACATACGAAGGTCTGTAGCAGGCTTTTCATACCGGACCTCTTGATTCAACTGAAAGCACCAGAAAGTCAGAGGAGACTGGAAAAATGTGCAGTGCCACTATTTTTTAAGTGGAACAACTATAGCACTCGCAGCCCAGGGACACCGCGGCACAGGGAAAGACCGGCTGAACCCGTCTTCTTGGAAGACCCATTAACAGACCTTACAATGGATCATGATTACTGTGCTGTCCCTGAGCCATCATCTCTGGACATGTCTTAGGCGAAAAATGAAGATCTGTCCCGTAAAATGGAAGAGCTGAGAAATCAGCTACAACAACTATGCGTCCAGTTTTGGACTAGTAAATCATTTTGCTGGCTCTGACGACGATATTTGAATTTACATGTCAAGTCAAGTCAAAACAGAAAATGTAATTAGTTATTGATTAAGAGCACAGTGTCTATTAACAATCACTGATGCCATGTCAATCACTGATGCCATGTGTAGCATGAGACCTCGGCAGCATTAGCTATAGCAGCATAGCTAGAAAGAGGAGAACTGGTAGGAAACACAGCCAAGAGGGATCACATGAGACATTGGCAACCCCACGGGAGGCAGAAGATTGCAACCCAATGTCTCTGATCACAATAAGACTCTTTGACTATGAACCCCCAGCTCTGCCCTTATTCTAAGGCAAGGATGCATGAGTCAAGATCACGAGGACTGAAGCCCAGTTCAGCCAGACTGCCCACTCGATACTCCCGGCTAACAGACAAGGCATGCAGGCCAGACATGACTCCAGACTCTGGCCCCAGTGACCCGAGCCATGCATCCCAGTCTAAATCTAGTCAAAAGCCTGCGCAAATGGTATGTCTTTAGCCTAGACTTAAAAATTTGTAGAGTGTCTGAGTCTCGAACTAAAGTGGGAAGTTTTATTCCATAGTTGGGGGGCCATGTATGAGAAAGCCTTTCCCCCTGCTGTGGTGACTTTTTTAATTCTAGGGACTAAAAGAAGTCCTGTACCCTGCGAACGAAGTAGACGAGTGGATTGTAAAACTCTAAGAGTTCACTCAGATAATGTGGGGCCAGGCCATGTAGAGCTTTATAAGTTATAAGAAGTATTTTGTAATCAATGCGGAATTTGACTGGTAACCAGTGTAGTGATTATTAGAACAGGAGTGATATGATCAAATTATCTAGTTCGAGTTAGCACTCTGGCAGCTGCATTCTGAACTAACTGAAGTTTATTTATAGATTTACTAGAGCATCCAGTAAGTAAGGCGTTACAGTAATCCAACCTTTGAGGTTATAAAACGCAAGTTTTTCTGCATCATTAAAAGAGAATATATTTCTAAGTTTAGCGATATTACGTAAGTGAAAGAAAGCAATTCGAATGAATTGCTGCTATTGTGCGCATCCAAGGAGAGATCTGAATCAAATGTGACCCCTAAGTTTTTTACAGACGAACTGGGCAATACTGGACAGCCATCCAGATTTAGGATAGATGTAGCCAACCTGTCTCTCACAGCCTTGGGTCTCACTAATAGAACCTCAGTTTTATCTGAGTTAAGTGATAGAAAATTAAATAACATCCAATCTTTTATTTCTTTACACAGTCCTCGATTTTGTTGATTGTAAGCTGTCATTAGGTTTGGCTGATAACACCTAACTCTTTGTCAAAAATTGTGGCTATGCCTCCACCCACCCCGACCATTATTACGAGGGCAATTAGGCATGACTGTATCCAGGAAGTGAGGCTTCATTTAAGGTTAAATATTCATCAGGTATAATCCAAGTCTCAGTGAGACAGAGAGCGTGTAAGCGTATATCAGTGATCATTTCATTTACAATCACTGCTTTGTTTGTAAGTGATCTAATGTTAAGTAATCCTAGCTTTAGTCTAATGTTGTTATTTCTTTGGCAGCTATCTGTGTTTATACTAATGAGGTTATTAAAACAGACTTTTTGAGAGCGTTTACGTTTAGGGCAGATGCGGGTAACAGACACAGTTTCAATAATGTGGGTTCTGGGTGACGGTGCATGGCTACCAGCAGACAGTTGGTTAAGCCGGTCTGTCTGCTGCCTGACCCCTGCTCTGGATAGTCAGCCCCTAACCAATTAGGCCATAAGACTATGGGCAATGTTGCAGGAGATGAGAGCAGCATCCTCCCGAGTTGGATGGACACTGTCCCATCCTAAAAGGCCAGGCTTACCCTCAAAGGCTGTCCAGTTGTCTATATATCCCACGTTGTTTTCAGAGAACCACTTCGACAGCCAGCAGTTCAGCGACCATAACCTGCTGTAGGCTTGGTCACCTCGCCGCATTGGGATGGGGCCAGAGCACACTACAGCATCGGACATCGCCTTTCGCCACGCTAACCACCTCTACAAAATTAGCCTTAGTAACCTCTGACTGACGAAGGCGTATATCATTAGCCCCTACATGAATAACTATCCTAGAGAATCTGCGGTTCTTGAGCTCACTAAGACTCGTTACAATGTACATCAGGTAACGTGTACCATAATACACCGAAAATTCACCAGGATTTTTCGGGGGACCTGCCCGAGGACCCCACCGCAGAACCCCCGAAAAATCCTAGAGAATTTTCGGGGTATTATGGTACACGTTACCTGATGTAAATTCAAATGTCGTCGTCGGACGAGGGGGGTGGGCCGGGCTTCGCCCCCGACCTCGGCCATGCCCACCAAAAATCCCTTTTTCAGGCACTTTGCACGCTGTTCGCCGGTTGGCCATCAGATGATGTCCCGATTCCAATGTATTTGACATCTAGGATATATTGGGGGTTATATTGGGACTGGGCCGGACCGGGTTCTCTATCCCAACGTGTTTGACCACGTAGGATATTTTGGGACCGGGACCCCAGTTCGGCCCGGCCCCAATATATCCTACTGAAGTCAAATATATGGGCATCGGTCCTCTGCCCATTTGGACCTCAGGACCCGCCCTGTCCCAGTCCCCATATACTATATGGACGTCAAATAAATTAGAATTGGGACGTCATCCGATCGGACCACAAACGGGCCAGGAAAGTGTCCCCGACCATGTGGTCGCCATCTAGAGCCCCCCGGCAGCCCCGGAGTCGACCTGGACGTCCTCCGATGGTTCCCGCTCCGTGACCCGTCCGGCTCTACTACCCCCGTGGGCGGAGTCATGGCCGTCCCAGTCCCAATATATTCAATGGGCGTCAGATATATTGGAATTTGGATGTCACCCGTTCGTCCCCAAAATAGGGTCCCCAAGCCCCCCCAACCCACCGATTGCCCCTAGCGCCCTCGGGCAGCTTGGAGGATGTAAGCGCAAACTTCCTCCGATTGCCTCCATCTTCGGTCTGTGGGATCTCTCCTCAAGGGCTGCAAGATGCACTTATGCGTTTGGCTCTTCCTCCTCTGTGGGCGGAGTTATGAGCATCCCAATTCCAATATATTCCATTCATTTTTCATATATGAGTTTTGGACGGTCTCGTTTTTGGCCTGAACCCTCATCGAGCACCTAAAGTTTCAGTGTCCAAAAGCAATATATTTTGAAGCCATTCAGTATTTTGGAAATAGAATGTCCGTCAAATATATTGCAATTGGGAATCAAACTATATTGCAAGTGGGATGATATTCTATATCATTAAATATATTGCAAGTGGGATTCAAAATATATTGCAACTGGGATGACTTGTATTGTCCAAAACCTGCATATTTTTCATCCATTCATTATATGGGATGGCTTTCAATATATTGCAAGTGGGATTAATAATACATTGCAAATGGGACGGGGCTATGTACAGTTTGATTACAATATATTGCAATTGGGCTTAATAATATACTGCAAATGGGAGTCAACTTATGATTATATTTACAAAATTTCACAAACAAATGCATTCTTCATGCAGTACATGTGTCCCTCAGTCACTATCAATGGCTCAATAGTCAGAATTTTGGTGTCCAAAACCTGTATATTTTTTATCATTGAAGTATATTGGAAATGGGATCGTCAGATCTCTGCCTTGGAGTGAGATACTACTTCGAAATTTACTGTCCTCTCCAAGTCTCCATGTCCCCAACCTATGGTGTGAGTTTGAGGAAGATCAGAGAAACTCAAAAATTTGAGTACCCCTTTGAGTTTTTTTGGGCCAAAAAATGTTTCGTTTCATTTTGCACGATGGGTACAGGTTAAAACGCAAATTTGGAAGTCCTAGCTCACTCCAAAACTGAGATTTGACAATCCCATTTTCAATATATTGCAATAATAAAAAATATACAGGTTTTGGACCATGTCTCTCTATAGTGATAGAGAGACATGTATACTATGTCAAATATGTGTTTGTTTGACAAAATTTGCTCATACATTGCATATGTACTCCTACGAAATCTCATTAATACCAACTGCAATATATTGAAGGGATTGCATACTGCATATGGGATGAATATATGATTACAATATATTGCAAGTGGGATTCAAAATATATTGCAACTGGGATGACATTCTATTACATTAAATATATTGCAAGTGGGATTTAAAATATATTGCAACTGGGATGACTGGTATCGTCCAAAACCTGTATATTTTTTATCTACTCATTATATTGGAAATGGGATGACTTTCATTATATTGCAAGTGGGATTATTATGATTAAAATATATTGCAATTTGGATCAATAATTTATTGCAATTGGAATGAGATTCTATATCATTAAATATATTGAAATTGGGATTCAAAATGTATTGCAAATGGGTTGAGACTATATACAGTTTCATGACAATATATTGCAATTGGGCTTAATAATATATTGCAAATGTGATGAGTCAACTTGTGACTATTTGACAAAATATATGACAAATTTTGGCAAACAAACGCATAATTCTTGCAGTACACGTGTCCCTCAGTCACTATTAGTGGCTTTATTGTCAGAATGTCAGTGTCCAAAACCAGTATATTTTTTATCATTGCAATATATTGGAACTGGGTTTGTCAGATCTCAGGTTTGGAGCGAGGTAGGACTTTGAAATTTGCGGTCCACACCTTCAACCTATGGTGCGAGTCACACCTTCAACCTATGGTGCGAGTTTGAGGAAGATCAGAGAAACTCAAAAATTTGGCCCAAAAAACTCAAAGGGGTACTTTGAGGTTTTTTTTTTTTTGGGGCCTAAAAAATTTTTTTCTTCAATCTTCACCAAACTCGCTCCACGAGTTAAGAAGGTCAAGACTTGCAGAGGAATATATTCCAATATATTGCAATAGTGAAAAATATACAGGTTTTGGACACTGAGTTCCTGACAATTAAGCTGTTGACAGTGATGGAGGAACATGTTTAAGACGTCAGCTATGTGTTTGTCAAAATTTGCAAATATACTCAAAAACAAGCTCATCCCATTTGTAATATATTCATCCCATTTGCAATATATATTCAGCTGTATTCATTTTAATATATATTGAATGCCATCCCATTTCCAATATAATGAATGGATGAAAAATATACAGGTTTTGGACAGTATACGTCATCTCATTTGCAATACATGTTCATCCCAGTTGCAATATTGAAAGCCATACCATTTCCAACATAATAAAGGGATGAAGAAAGAAGTGTCATTGGTCAGGTTGAGGCTCAGCAATGTTATGCGGTAATAAAATTAAATCAGCGGAATAGCTGAGTGTTGACAATGATACACCGTCAATGGATTTTTTCTTTCTTGATGGCATATTCCAGAACTACAATGCTTAGGCTCATCAGGCACAAACTGTGAAAGGGTGGTTCTGGGACCATAAGGAATCATATCCACACATGAAATGGCCACCACAGAGTTCTGACCCTAATTTACATTTACAGCAAGTAGCAGACGCCCTTATCCAGAGCGACTTACAATTGATACAACCTTACAATCCAAGCAATTGTGGGTTAATGGCCTTGCTCAAGGACGCAACAGTGGCAGCTTGGCAGAGGTGGGATTCGAACCCTGGACCTTCTGGCCCAGAGTCCAGTACCTTACCGACTAGGTTACCACAATGACCCTAATGGCATTGAAAGTCTTTGGAATGTGCTGGAGAAGACAATAGTGGTTTGAATCTCCCGGCATCAATAGAGACAGGTTGGATACATCTATCCTAAATCTAGATGGCTGTCCAGTATTGCCCAGTCCATCTGTAAAAAACTTAGGGGTCACATTTGATTCAGATCTCTCCTTTGATGCACACATTAGCAGCATCACTCGAACTGCTTTCTTTCAATTACGTAATATCCTCAAGGTTGGATTACGTTTATAACCTCAAGGTTGGATTACGGTAACGCCTTACTTACTGGATGCTCTAGTAAATCTATAAATAAACTTCGGTTAGTTCAGAATGCAGCTGCCCGAGTGCTAACTCGAACTAGAAAATTTGATCATATCACTCCTGTTCTATCATCACTACACTGGTTACCAGTTTAATTCCGCATTGATTACAAAATACTTCTTATAACTTATAAAGCTCTACATGGCCTGGCCCCACACATTATCTGAGTGAACTCTTAGAGTTTTACAATCCAGCTCGTCTATTTCGTTCGCAGGGTACAGGACTTCTTTTAGTCCCTAGAATTAAAAAAAGAGTCACAGCAGGGGGAAAGGCTTTCTCATACATGGCCCCCCAACTATGGAATAAACTTCCCACTTTAGTTCGAGACTCAGACACTCTACAAAGTTTTAAGTCTAGGCTAAAGACATAACCTATTTTACAACAGGCTTTTGACTAGATTTAGACCAGGATGTATGGCTTGGGTCACTGGGGCCGGAGTCTGGAGTCATGTCTGGCCTGCCTGCCCTGTCCGCTAGCCAGGAGTGTTGAGTGGGCAGTCTGGCTGAACTGGGCTTCAGTCCTCGTGATCTTGACGCATGCATCCTTGCCTTAGAATAAGGGCAGAGCTGGGGGGTTCATAAGCCAAAGAGTCTTATGGTGATTCAGAGACGTTGGGTTGCTGTCTTCTGCCTCCCGTGGGGATCACAATGTGATCCCTCTTGGCTGTGTTTTCCTACCAGTTATCCTCTTTCTAGCTATCTGCTATAGCTAATGCTGCCGGGGTCTCATGCTACACTTGGCATCAGTGATTGACATGGCATCAGTGATTGTTAATAGACACTGTGCTCTTAATCAATAACTAATTACATTTTCTGTTTTTTTCTCTGAGCTGTGTTCCGGCAGTTCCAGCCCCACACATGATGTTCATCCGCTGTAGCTCCACCCCCAAGCTGCTTCCGTCAACAGCTCCAACCCCACCATACCCAGGCCACTTAATGCCGATGTGCATACTTCACATTTTGTTCGAACTTTGACTCCATGACTTTAGTTTCGCTCTTAGAGTTATCATCTACGCCGCCCAAGGAGGTTGGGTCCCTGTTTGAGTCTTGGTCCTCCCAAGGTTTTCTTCCTATAACACTCAGGGAGTTTTTCCTTGCCACTGCCTAGGCTTGCTCAATTTGGGATTGGACGTAGTTATTAGGAGATAATCTAAACTTGTAAAGTTGCTTTGAGACAATGCTCCATTGTAAAAAGCGCTATATAAATAGATCTGACTTGACTTGACAAGCTCCCGACCAAAAATCAGTGTAACTGTACATTTTGTCAAATGGTATAAGATTGTTGAAACAATGGAATTGCAAATGCATGCTACTAAAAGCGATCCAGTGGAATATTTGTATGTGACATCTTTTGGCCATGCAGTGTAGAATCTCACTAACAGGGACAGATGGACACTATAATTGACCCAAACATACACTAAGAAATATATATACACTAAGAAAAATAACCACAGAATTGAATTAATGCTTCTGTGAATGTCAGCATGCTTGTTCATGTAAAGTAATCCTACCACTTTTTCACACCATCTGTCTGCACTGATGCTTCTGGGCAATGTAATTTTCACGGCCGTCATTTTTAGTTCCATGTATCTCCACCCTCAGGAGATAATGATGCAGCACTGGCTTACACTGTGAAGCTCATTCTTCTTGAGGTGGAGAATCAGGAAGGCAGTATATGGGCCAACTGCCCCCTAAGTTGTGGAAGGAATGCAATGCGCCAACCTTACAGCTCCAGTGTCCAGCTCTTTAGTTTTGTTTTTATTCCTCTTCCAGGAGCAGTTTGGATTTCTCTACTTTTTTGCATGTTTAATAACTAGGTGTTTAATATGTATATGTTTAATAACCAGGTAGTCTTTTACATGGTGTACTTAATATTTAGGAGTACTAGTACCCTGAATATTACACAACTGTAGTTATATTAAATGTGAAATATTTTCAATCTCACTAAAATAAAATATGATAATATACAGTAGGGGAAGATAACAGTTCATGAAAAATGTTTCAGTATCTTTTATTTTGTATAGCATGCATGTTGTGTGTTATAGTGCCCCCTCAGGCATGATTGAGAGCACTCCACACTTGTTTGGGAATTCGTGGCGAGTGTCATCAGCTTGTGTACAGCGACCAAGCTTACCTCATCTTGAGCCATGTGATACTCATCAGCAAGCAGGTAATGAAACTTGTGCACATACTGTAGATATCCTTCAACAATTAGACCGCTTGTGAATATGTGAAATGTATTGATCTCTATATGTTTAATTTCAGCTTCCTATGCCACGGAAAAGTGTGAGGTATTGATGCGGGAGATATTTGCTGTGTGTCATGAGCACGTAAGTCCCGTGGCTTTTCATTTGCAGTGCCGTGCTGATGTGTGCAGATGTGGGACTCGATGTCTTTGTTCTACTCTTGCGCACTATGCACGTACTTGTCGGAGACACAACATCATCATTGAATTCCGTTCACATGTGCCTGAGTGTGGTGAGTGTCTCTATGAATCTCACTCACACACAATGGTGCTGGAAAGTTTGTGAACCCTTTAGAATTTTTTATATTTCTGCATAAATATGACCTAGAACATCATCAGATTTTCCCTAAAAGTAGATAAAGAGAACCCAGTTAAACAAATTAGACTAAAATATTATACTTGGTAATTTATTTATTGAGGAAAATGATCTAATATTACATATTAGTAAATGGCAAAAGTTAATGAACCTCTAGGATTAACAGTTAATAGGAATGTGAAATTAGAGTCCGGTGTTTTCAATCAATGGGATGACAATCAGGTGTCAGTGGGCACCCTGTTTTATTTAAACAACAGAGATCTATCAAAGTCTGCTCTTCACAACCCATGTTGGTGGAAGTGTATAATTCCACGAACAAAGGATATTTCTTAGGACGTCAGAAAAAAGAGTTGTCGATGCTCATCAGTATGGAAAAGGTTACAACACTGTCTCTAAAGTGTTTGGACTCCACCAATCCACAGTTGGACAGATTGTGTACAATTGGAGGAAATTCAAGGCCATTGTTACTTTCCCCAGGAGTGGCCGACCAACCAAGATCACTGCAAAAGCAAGGTGCGTAATAGTTGGCAAGGTCACAAAGGACCCCAGGGTAACTTCTAAGCAACTGAAGACCTCTCACATTGGCTAATGTTAATGTTCAAGAGTCCACCATCAGAAGAACACTGACAACAATGGTGTGCATGGCAGGGTTGCAAGGAGAAAGCCAATGCTCTCCAAAAATAACATTTCCAAAATAAACCAAAATATAACTTTTTGGTTTAAAAGAAAAGTGTTATATTTGGAGAAAGGAAACATTGCATTCCAGCATAAGAACCTTATCCCATCTTTGAAACATGGTGATGGTAATTTTCATGGTTTGGGCCTGTTTTGCTGCATCTGGGACAGGATATCTTGCCATCATTGATGGAACAACTTGCAATGAGTTATATCAGAGAATTCTAAAGGAAAATGTCAGGACATCTGTCCATGAACTGAATCTCAAGAGAAGGTCAAGTCAAGTCAAATCTATTTATATAGCACTTTTTACAATGGAGCATTGTCTCAACTTTACAAGTTTAGATTGTCTCCTAATAACTACGTCCAATCCCAAATTGAGAAAGCCTAGGGCGACAGTGGCAAGGAAAAACTCCCTGAGTGTTATTGGAAGAAACCATGGCAGGACCAAGACTCAGAAAGGGACCCAACCTCCTTGGGCGGCGTAGATGATAAATCTAAGAGCGAAACTAAAGTCATGGAGTCATAGTTCAAATAAAATGTGAAATATGCACATCGGCATTAAGTGGCCCAGATATGTAGGGGCTGGAGCTGATGACGGGATATGAAGAAATCTAGAAAATTCTAAAGGGTTCACGAACTTTTAAGCACCACAGTACTTGAACATGTATTAACATGCATGTGATGATCTGCATTCATGGAGAGTTTTTTATTAATCATCTCACAAAAATGCTTGTGTTTTCCAGCTGTGGCTTGTCCACCAACAATGGAATATGGTGTATGTGTGTCATCATGTGAACGGCACTGCCTTTTTCTGTCATTGCCACAAACATGTGGAAAGGAGTGTGAAGAGGGTTGTGTATGTCCGCAAGGGGCATATTATAGTATGCACACACATACCTGTGTGAAAAGGTAGAGTGACAAACAAATTTTTACACAGACTCTTGGTAAATTTGAATAAAGCGTTTTAGCATCATTCATTTTTAAGCAGTCCTTAAAATATCTTGCATTACTTCCTCATTGTTTCATAAAATAACATTGTGGACCATTCTGACTATAACTGAATATTGACAAAGTTACTTTGTTTATCCTGGTGGCTTCACTTACGACACACCTGCCTATTGATGTTTTGTAAAAGAAAATTGAACTTGGCCCAGCAAACTTCATCCATGGCTCCAAAGTCTAGATTCAGACACTCACAAGCCCATTTTAGGAACTATTGAGTTGGACAGGGATTAGCATTTTAGCACTCTGACTGGTCTGCGGCTATGTAGTGCCATACTCGATGATGGCAGGGTACGGTGACACATTCAAATGGACTGTGTGTTGTGACTCATTCGTCACCCCTAGCAGTAACCCTTCTTTTTGATTTGGACCAGACATCAGACAGATAAAAAAAATGATGAAAATGGTGATTTTGTAATAGGCTGATAGATATGTTATGATCTAGAATCCAGAGTGTTTTTTTTTGTAGAAGCTGTACCACTACATGTTTAAAATATTAAGGGAATGTGCCAGATATTAAGCAGATATTTTCAATCCCAAATCTGAAAAATGTTGGGACAGGGGCAATTTAAGGCTAGTAATGAGGTAAAAAAAAAACAAAAACAGGTGATGTCACACTGAAATTCCTCCAGATTCCCTGAATTGTTTGATGATATTATGTATTGTAGAGGGAGAAATATGCAAATTCCTTAAAATATTTCTTTGAGGAACATTTCAATAATTTTCTCACACATTTTTGACAAACTGGAGATCCTCTGCCCATCTCTGCTCATCAGCCTTTCTTTTATAAAATCATGATTGTAATCATGATTTGATGAAAGAAATGGCTTTCTGTGGTCTCAACTATAGCTTTAATTTAATGTGGTACTGCCAAAATGCGCACAATGATGAACTGAACATTACTCGGAGTCATGAAGTGGTAGTGTGCATGTGCTTGGTACTGGTTATTTTGCGACTGTTCTTTTCAACTGTAAAATCGATCTAAACGTAACTATAGTTAATCTACCTTTATCCCTTCTCTTCTCCTTCTACCTTGGGCATCATCACTCATCACTTTTGTTTCGCTTTCCATTTGTCATTTCAAATTAAAAGCCTTCTGCAGAGTATTGTGAGTTCATGACATGTCATGAAGTTTTGAAGCAGTGGAAACACTGGCCAAACAACCACAACTAGAGAACTCATTGGCGATTAAATTACAGTTCAAGTTCTCCCTGTGCCAAGAAAAAATTAACTGACACTCTGGTAAATTTTATATGAGTGATATACGACCAAACAGCATAATTAATGAATAACAACTAAACAAATTCTGTTTAAACTAATAATACAAACTACCTGAATTTACTTGTTTGTTAAGTGTGTGTGTGTGTGTGTGTGTGTGTGTGTGTGTGTGTGTGTGTGTGTGTGTGTGTGTGTGTGTGTGTGTGCGCGTGTGTGCGCATGTCTGTGTGTTTGTGTAGGAATGAATGCCCATGCATGTTCCTTGGGACTGATTACTCTCCTGGAGATGTAGTCATGATGTCTTCAGATGTGCAGTAAGACCCAAGCATTTAATTTATAGTAATGCTGTATTTATTATTATTATTATTATTATTATTATTATTATTATTATTATTATGATTACTATTTAATTATTTAAGTAATTTAATTTTGTATGATTGTTTAATTAAATATGCTCACATATCTCAATACTCAATATCTGTGTAGAATTTGTCAAGACGGAAAAATGGTCTCACAAAGCATTATTACTGGTGAGTGCTTTTCATGACTTCTGCCCCATATTTAGTTCAGGTTCAGTTGATTAAAGGTCAGTTGTTTAATGTTAGCATTTGTGTACGTATGTATATGTGTGTGTGTGTGTGTGTGTGTGTGTGTGTGTGTGTGTGTGTGTGTGCACTCGCGTGTGTGTACATGCATGTTTAAATATTGTTAGGACCAAATATACAAGGATAGAAAGATGTGACATTTTTACCATATGGGAGCATTTGGTTGGTCCCCACAAGGAAAATTACCTTTTTGACCAAAAATTCTAAATTTGTAAATCTTCTTTTAAAAATCTATAGGTGCCAGTTAATAGGTTTTAAGTTTACTGAGGATTAAGTGTAGGTTTAGCATTCATTTAGCATTAATTTGCTACTGTAATGTTGTGTCAAAGTTCTCACAATGACAGAAAGACATCCTTCTGTGTGTGTGTGCGTGCGTGTGTGTGAGAGAGAGAGAGAGAGAGAGAGAGAGAGAGAGAGGGAGAGAGAAACAAACAATCACCAATCAGTTGTTCACGTATTCTCTGTTCTTAGATAAGCTATGCCCTCATGGACAGGTTTATGAAGACTGTGCGATCAGGGAAGATGAGCTGTTGACCAGAAAGAGCTTGGCCTGTGTTCGAACGTGCGAGTCATTTCTACTGAACCTCACTTGCTCCAGCCATGAGCCCTGTGTGCCTGGCTGTATCTGTCCCCCAGGGTGAGTACACTGCAGCTCCTTTTCCTATAACTTTTATTATATAATTTTCTATAATCTTGGGTATTGAAACAAATTATACATAGTGCAGGCAGTTATTATATAATCTGGTTTCTAGTCACATTTTAATAATAATTTAATTATTAAGCAGAAAATAGTTTCCACAATATACTGCCAAACGCAATTCCTACATGTTTATACTATACTGTAGGATTGCATTGCACATACAGGACACAATAATTGAAGTATTTTATGCCCCTCTGAATCAAACAGGGGAGCAAAGATATGTAGTAGATATAATGCCAGTGAACTAAAATCCCATTGAATACATTTTTCAAAAGTGTGAGGTGCTAGGATATAATATCACCAAAACAGTGATGTTCTACACATTATTATTGCATTGTTATTATTATTATTATTAGTATTATTATTATTAGTGCAGTGATGCATTATGCTTAATTAAATATATAATTTGGTTCACTCACTGTTGTTCACAGGAAACCAAAAGTTTAACAGACGCTAGTCCTCTAGAATTATATTATAAATAGGCAGTGTAGAAAGAAAGACATGCTGTTCAATATTGATTACACTGGGCAGTGGGGATTTTGCTTTCTGAACACTTGGCTTCTTTTATGGATTTGGATCTGCTAATTATAAAACTAAATTTTCCGATCACATATCTTTTTTATAGAGAGTCAGCCCTGCCTGGGTGTACAGTCTTGGGTAATGCCTTGGGGATGCCTTGGCATGGTAATTTAGGTTAGATTGTTGCAGACGGGCTATAGAATTTGCTCCCATTTTACAGACGATGTCAGGACGCATGCTGACACATATTTGTCATACAATGAGTACACTTATTGTCATATATTATTTGTCATACAATGAGTATACTTAACAATAGGATTTAGTCTTCAGGTAGATTTAATACATGTCTTGATGCATACTCAGTAATCCAGGTGATAAAATCCCAGAAGTCTGGACATAAGGTTTTGTACGAGAAACGTTTCGTCACTCGTCTAAGTGACTTCTTCAGTCTCAGCTAGTTGGAAAACTTCCCCAATCTTATATGCAGCACATTTGCATAATGATGATACCAGAATCATTACATAACAGTGGGAGCGGTGATCAGTTTAATATACAAATTGGCATGACCTTTATTGACAATGGCCACATGTGCCATTCACACAGGATTGGGGAATAGCTGCGATAGCGGCCGTGGAAGATGGTGAGAGGTGCACTCTGAGGCCCCCTCTTTGGTTCAGGGATGGGTGTTCCCTTTTTACAAAAATAGCCACGTTCAAACCAGCATTCCTCCCTATTAAGGACCTGCATGTTTTCATCCTTGAATGAGTGGCCACTGGACACTGAGGAAGCAGAGGCAGAGGTAAGTAGAGGTAGTCCGAATGAAACTACAGGATGACTCCACTCTCAGCAATAGGACCACCCATAACTCGGACCAGGTGTGTTTGGTTCTGGAGCTGTGTCTTCAATCCAACTGTTTCACATACAGAGGGCAGTACTCTAGGCAAAAACCTGGGGGTGCTATGGGTTCCAGAGTTTTACCTATCATGGCAAAGCTGTGTATAGAAGAAGTGGAGAAGAAGGCACTAAGATCATTTTCAGTGACACCATCCAGCCATTGGTTCAGGTATGTGGATGACAACTGGGTTAAAATGAAATCTCAGGAAGTACCACATTTTACCGACCACATCAACTCAGTGGACAAACACATCAAGTTCACCAGGGAGGATGTGAAGAATGACAGGTTTAGCCTTCTAGGATTGTGAAGTTGTGATTGGAGATGGGACAATTGAAAGTTGATGTTTACCATAAGCCAACACATATGGATCAGTACTTAATAGGAGTCATTAGGACATTGTACCACCGAGGAGACAGCGTCCCCACTGACACAGCTGCCAAGCATGGAGAGAAATTTCATGTTAAGCAGGCCCTGGGCAAATGTGGTTATACAAACTGGGCCTTCGTGAAAGCTGTTAAGACACTCAAACAGTGCTCCAGCAGACTGTAGATAGGAGAACAACAACCACAGTCTAAGCGTAAACCAGTGGTGATTCAATGTGTGGCAGGAACATCGCAACAATTGAGAGGCATATTTTCCGACCACTGCGTCTCCGTGACTTTCAAACCCCAAAACATGCTGCACCAGAAACTGGTCCACCCCAAGGGTCAGTTACCCCAGCACAGACAGAATAAATATAGTGTATGCTGTTAAGTGGCATCAGGATTGCCAGGAATTGTACATCGTGGAAACCAAACAGCCACTGGTGAAACGGATGGCACAACATAGAAGAGCCATCTCATCATTGCAGGACTCTGCAGTTTACACCCACCTATAGGCCATGGCCAACCTTTCCAGGATTAAAATGTGCAGATCCATGATAGGGAGGGATGCTGGTTTTAACGTGGAGTAAAACAACCATTTTTGTAAAAAGGGAATGCCCATTCCTGAACCGAGGAGGGAGTCTCAGAGTGCACCTCTCACCATCTTATAACGCCGCTATCACAGTTATCACACGTGGCCATTGTCATTAATGGCCATGGCAACTTGCATATTAAACTGATCACTGGTCTCACTGTTATGTAATGATGCTGGTATGAGTCATTATGCAGATGTGCTGTATATAAGATTGGGAACGTTTTACAACTAGCTGAGACAAAACATTTCTCCCACAAAACACAACGCCGGACAGTATGTTGTTTGTAAAGCTTGCTAGCTAGCCAGGTAGCATAACATATACCACAGCTAGAAAGCTGGGAAAGTGTCCGTCAGATTAGAGAACAGAACACTGAAATGGATTATAAAGCAAGGGAGATGCAGAAGAAAAAACATATTATGAATGCAGTAACTCTGGAGACTGATTCGGTGCAATGATTAACCACTGAATTCAGGGTACGTCTTACCGGAGCAAAAATACTTCAGCCAAAAAAAGGTACCTCTCTTTTCTTAAGCTTTGTGTTAATATGTTGCAGATTGCACAATCAAAACTGTTTAATTCATTCTGATTTGTGTAAGTTTGTGTTGGGCGAAGTAACCCTTGTAGTAATTTAAGCCTTCATTATATACATACACTCCTGATCAAAATCTTAAGACCAGTTAAAAATTTGCAAAAATTTGCATTTTGCTCTATTGGATCTTAAGAAGGTTCTAAGTTGAGCTTCACAATGCTAAAAGAAGAAATCGATGCAAGAGACAAAAACTTCTGAGCAGGAAATTTTTTGAAAACTGCATTTACACTCAAACATGATTTTTTTCAGCTGATCAAAAGTTTAAGACCATAGCTCAAAACAACCTGAAAATCCCTTCAAAACAGAAATCAGAGTGTCAAAAAAAGGACTCCATCATTCTTGTTGATCACTTCAAACAATCATTTAGGCATGCTTGATGCCAGTGTTTTCAGGGGGCTAGTGGGAACGTTGCTCCAAGTGTTGAAGATGGTTTCACGAAGGGCATTTACTGTCTGGAACTGACGTCCATTTTTGTAAACTTCCCTTGCCATCCATCCCCAAACGTTCTCAATCGGATTTAGATCAGGTGAAAATGCAAGATGGTCCAAAAGAGTGATGTTATTCTCATGGAAGAAGTCCTTTGTCAGGTGGGTATTGTGAACTGCAGCATTGTCCTGTTGAAAAACCCAGTCATTACCACACAGACAAGGGCCCTCAGTCATGAGGGGTGCCCGCTGCAACATCTCCACATAGCCAGCTGCTGTTTGACGCCCCTTCACAACCTGAAGTTCCATTGTTCCAGTGAAGGAAAACACACCCCAACTCATGACGGTGCCCCCTCCCCACTGTGCCATGTAGAAAACATCTCAGGTGGGATCTCCTTGTCATGCCAGTAACGTTAGAAGCCATCAGGACCATCAAGGTAAATTTTTTTCCCATCAGAGAAGACAACTTTCTTCCACCTTTTAGTGTCCCATGTTTGGTGCACCCTTGAAAAATCCAAATTGGCAATTTTGTGGCATTGAAGAAGAAGTGGCCTTTTGGAGGCATTTTTTGATTCTGAAGCCCTTCCCTCACAGATGCCGTCTGATGGTTATTGGGCTGCAGTCAGCACCAGTAATGGCCTTAATCTGGGTAGATGATCGTCCCGTCTCTTGATGGACAGCCAATCGGATCCTGCCACTCAGCGCTGGTGAAATTTATTTGGGTCTACCACTTGACTTTTTTGTTCCAACCCTCAGGATCATTTAACAAATGCAAAATGATTTACTGCATCCAACCTCAGCAGCGATGGCACGTTGTGAGAGGCTTTGCTTATGCAACCCAACAATCCTACCATGTTCAAGTCAAGTCAAGTCAAGTCAGATTTATTTATATAGCGCTTTTTACAATGGAGCATTGTCTCAAAGCAACTTTACAAGTTTAGATTATCTCCTAATAACTACGTCCAATCCCAAATTGAGCAAGCCTAGGGCAACAGTGGCAAGGAAAAACTCCCTAGTTCTAGGAAGAAACCTTGGGAGGACCAAGACTCAAAAAGGGACCCCCAACCTCCTTGGGGCGGCGTAGATGTTAAAATCTAAGAGCGAACTAAGTCATGGAGTCAAAGTTTCGAATAGAATGTGAAGTATGCACATCGACATTAAGTGGCCCGGGTATGATGATAAATTAAGAGCGAAACTAAGTCATGGAGTCATGGTCGAATAAAATGTGAATTATGCACAGTGGAGCTCCATCAGATGAATCTCATGTGTGGGACCGGAACTGCCGGAACACAGCTCGGAGAGAAAACAGAAATTGTAATTAGTTATTGATTAAGAGCACAGTGTTTATTAACAAGCACAGTGTTGCCATGTCAATCACTGATGCCAAGTGTAGCATGAGACCCCGGCCACAGCATTAGCTATAGCAGCATAGCTAGAAAGCTAAAAGAGGAGAACTGAAGGAAACACAGCCAAGAGGGATCACATGAGACATTGGCAACCCCACGAGCGGCAGAAGACAGCAACCCAACGTCTCTGATCACCATAAGACTCTTTGACTATGAACCCCCAGCTCTGCCCTTATTCTGAGGCAAAGGGTGCATGAGTCAAGATCAACGAGGACCAAAGCCTAGTCAGCCAGCCCAGACCGCCCACCCGACACAGATCCCGGCAAGCGGACAAGGCAGGCAGGCCAGACATGACTCCAGACTCCGGCCTCAGCAACCCAAGCCATGCAACCTGGTCTAAATCTAGTCAAAAGCCTGCGTAAATAAGTATGGTCTTTACCTAGACTTAAAACTTTGGAGGGTGTCTGAATCTCGAACGAAAAGTGGGAAGTTTTATTCCATAGTTTGGGGGGCCAATGTATGAGAAAGCCGTTCCCCCTGCTGTGACTTTTTTAATTCTAGGAACTAAAAGAAGTCCTGCACCCTGCGAACGAAGTAGACGAGTTGGATTGTAAAACTCTAAGAGGTCACTCAGATTAATGTGGGGCCAGGCCATGTAGAGCTTTATAAGTTATAAGAAGTATTTTGTAATTAATGCGGAATTTGACTGGTAACCAGTGCCAGTGATGATAGACAGGAGTGATATGATCAAATTTTCTAGTTCAAGTTAGCACTCGGGCAGCTGCATTCTGAACTAACTGAAGTTTATTTATAGATTTACTAGAGCATCCAGTAAGTAAGGCGTTACAGTAATCCAACCTTGAGGTTATAACGCATGAACAAGTTTTTCCGCATCATTTAAAGAGAGGATATTTCTAAGTTTAGCGATATTACGTAATTGAAAAGAAAGCAATTCGAGTGATGCTGCTAATGTGCCGCATCAAAGGAGAGATCTGAATCAATGTGACCCCTAAGTTTTTTACAGACGGACGGGGCAATACTGGACAGCCATCTAGATTTAGGATAGATGTAGCTAACCTGTCTCTCACAGCCTTGGGTCCCACTAATAGAACCTCAGTTTTATCTGAGTTAAGTAAGAGAAAAATTAAATAACATCCAATCTTTTATTTCCTTTACACAGTCCTCAATTTTGTTGATTGTAAGGCTGTCATTAGGTTTGGCTGATATGTACAGCTGTGTATCATCTGCATAGCAGTGGAAACTAATGCCATGTTTACGAATAACTGAGCCTAGTGGCAGCATGTACAGAGAGAATAAAAGCGGGCCAAGCACTGACCTCTGAGGCATGCCATACTTCACTTTTGAGATCTTAGACCTTAGATTATTTATATGAACAAACTGGTACCGGTCGGTCAAGTAGGATTTAAACCAAGAAAGTGCTAATCCCTTAATACCTATAGTATTTTCTAGTCTGTTTAGTAAAACATCATGATCTATAGTGTCAAATGCTGCACTTAAATCTAACAGAACAAGAAAAGAAACACATCCCTTATCTGCGGACATTAACAAGTCATTTAGTACCCTAATCAATGCTGTTTCAGTACTATGATGGGGCCTGAAGCCAGACTGAAATGTTTCATAAATTTCATCCCTTTGGAGGTAACTGCAGAGCTGCTGATAGACGGCTTTTTCTAAGATTTTGGACAGAAACGGTAGATTTGAAATTGGTCTATAATTAGATATCACACAAATGTCAAGAGTGGCTTTTTTAATCAGTGGTTTGATAACGGCAGCTTTAAAGGATTTGGGCACATAACCAAAGGTAAAGGATGACTTTAAAATAACTAACAGTGGCTCTATAATACTAGGTATTACTTGTTTGAGTAAACGTGTAGGAATGGGATCTAATAAACATGTTGATGACTTAGACGAGCTGATCAGTGCGGATAGTTAAGTATTAGTAATTGGGGTAAAAGATTCTAATCTTGATTTACAGCTCATTAAACAGATGTCTTCACTAGTGCTGCATCTGGAAGGTGGCTGAATAGTTTGGTGATGTGATGAGCATTGAGTTTTATGCCTAATGTTCTCTATCTTATCATTAAAAAAAGTCATGAAAATCATTACTATTAAAATGACACAGAACGGGAGAATCACTTTCTGTGGGGATTTTTATTAATTTGCAGACTGTATTAAAAAGAAATATTGGATTATTCTTATTTTTCTCTATGATTGAAGAGAAGTATGCAGCTTTAGCTTTAGTGAGGGCATGCTTATACTCTGTCATGCTGTCCCTCCAACCAAGCTTAAACACCTCCAATTTACTATGTCTCCACTTGTGCTCTAAATGCCATGTTCTTTGCTTTAAGGTAGGGGTGTGGTCATTATACCATGGTGCTAGCCTTTTTTCCCTAATACGTTTGACCCTAGCAGGGGCAGTCATGTCCAGGGTTGAGCGAAGCACACATTCTAATTGCTCATTTACACAAGATGATTTATCTCCATAGGTGTATTAAATTTTAAGTCTGGTAGGTTTTTAATAAACGCAGCTGGAGTAGCAGATGTGATAGTGTGCTTAGTGTGATAACGAGGCAGAAGGATTTTATTTATTAGAGATAGCTCAAATACTAAAAGATAGTGATCTGAAATCGAATCACTTTGGGGGAAAACATCAAGGTTATCTATTTTGATATCAAATGTTAATATTAGATCTAAAGTATGATTACAGCGGTGGGTTGGTCCCATCACATTCTGAGTGATACCCATGGATTCTAAGATGGACTCGAAAGCAATTATAAGTGGATCCTGCTCATTGTCAAAGTGAATATTGAAATCACCTACAATTAAAGCCTTATCTGTTGACAGTAGTAAGCAGGAAAGAAAGTTAGCAAATTCCTGAAGAAATTCTGAATAGGGACCAGGAGGGAGGTAAATAGTGATAAGCTGAAAAGAGTGTGGTTTTGACTTCCATAACGTGGATCAGTCACATTAAGAATCAGTATTTCAAAAGAATTAGCCTTGTATTGGGATTTAGCTGTAACACCTAACTCTTTGTCAAAAAAATGTAGCTATGCCTCCCCCCTGACCATTAGGACAAGGGCGACTAGCATGACTGTATCAAGGAGGGGAAGCTTCATTTAAGGCTAAATATTCATCAGGTCTAATCCAAGTCTCAGTGAGACAGAGAGCGTGTAAGCGTTTATCAGTGATCATTTCATTTACAATCACTGCTTTGTTTGTAAGTGATCTAATGTTAAGTAATCCTAGCTTTAGTCTAATGTTGTTATTTCTTTGGCAGCTATCTGTGTTTATACAAATGAGGTTATTAAAACAGACTTTTTGAGAGTGTTTACGTTTAGGGCAGATGCGGGTAACAGACACAGTTTCAATAATGTGGGTTCTGGTTGACAGTGCATGGCTACCAGCAGAGAGTTGGTTAAGCCGGTCTGTCTGCTGCCTGACCCCTGCTCTGGATAGTCAGCCCCTAACCAATTGGGCCATAAGACTATGGGCAATGTTGCAGGAGATGAGAGCAGCACCCTCCAGAGTGGGATGCACACCATCCCATCCTAAAAGGCCAGGCTTACCTTTAAAGGCTATCCAGTTGTCTATATAGCCCACGTTGTTTTCAGAGCACCAGTTGGACAGCCAGCAGTTCAGCGACCATAACCTGCTGTAGGCTTGGTCACCTCGCCTCATTGGGATGGGGCCAGAGCAGACTACAGCATCGGACATTGCCTTCGCCACGCTAACCACCTCTACAAAATTAGCCTTAGTAACCTCTGACTGACGAAGGCGTATATCATTAGCCCCTACATGAATAACTATCCTAGAGAATCTGCGGCTCTCGAGTTCACTAAGACTCGTTACAATGTCCTGCACTCTGGCTCCGGGGATACAGAGAACTCTAGCTGCTGGTGTCCCTAAAGGGGTAGCAAGTTTCACATGTCATAAAATAGAGTCACCTATGACCAGAGCTCTTTCAACAGGCTGCTCAGTAGGTGTTTCACTGAGGAGGGCAAACCTGTTGGACACGTGATCAGGTAAAGAGTGGTGCTCTCGTGGACTAGCCTTAAGACTACGTCGCCGAACCGTCGCTCACTTGCCCTGCTGCAAGGACTCTGCCCGGGCTCTAACTTCACCTTTGGCATCCAGATCTGCTAAGCTAGGAGGTGAGCTAGCCTTCTCTAATGTCTGGATGCGCGCCTCTAAAACTACAATCTTCTCCGTCAGACTGCCTACAAGCCTACACCTATCACAAGTAAAATTTACACTAATGACGGAGGAAGAATAGCTAAACATGCCACACTCAGCACAGGGAACAAGCACAACAGAAGCCATGTTAGTACAATTAATGAATTAAAGATACTTAGCTTCGGGTGGTGTTGTGGGGTGCCGAGTGAAGATATGGTTCAGCTGCAGTCGATGGTCCAATGCAATGCTTGATTAAAGCGTTAATACAAGTTAAGTCACACACAAAAACGTCACTAAAAAACTAAGTCTCAGAAAGAAAGCGGGAAAAGACTGTAAAAAAGTTATAAAAAACACACTACTGCGACGAAGACGCAACTCTGGTTATTAGTTAATGGCTAACTACTGCGCGAACACAAGCCGGTATACCTGTAAAGTTTACTAACAACGTTTAGCGGCAAAAAAATATAATCCGCCGGTACGAGAATAAAATGATTAAGATGTAAAAACCTACTATATATACGATTATATATGATACAGATGCGATCGGGAATTAAAATATATCAAAGGTAAATAAGCTGCTAGCAGCTACGAAACGGCGTCCTTTGTGCAACCGCGGATCAGTCTGGGTTGCCAGATCCTCGCAATCCTCGCGTCAGTTCTCTCAGCGTTCTCTCAGCGTTCTCTCAGCGTTCTCTCAGCGTTCTCTCAGTCAGGGAGTTTTTTTGCGTTTGCCATCAGGAGGTCTTGACAGTGTAAATACTTGACAGAAAATGACATGGAATCCAAATTTTTGCGCAGCTTTTGGCTTTTAAAGGCTATGGTCTTAAACTTTTGATCAGGGTGAAAAAATCATGTGAGTGTAAATGCAGTTTTCAAAAATTCCCTTCTCAAAAGTTTTTGTCTCTTGCGCCAATTTCTTATTTTAGCATTGTGAAGCTCTACTTAGAACCTTCTTAAGATCCAACAGTGCAATTTTTTAACTGGTCTTAAGATTTTGATCAGGAGTGATTTAACGGATTGTTTGATATAACGGATTTAGCCATTTTTTTTATTTTTATTTTTATATTTTTTTGCGTGATCGGCTTCAAACAATCAGTCGTTCAGTCTCATATAACCAGTTCTGTGCCGGTCAACCACACATGAGCAGCACAGGGCTTTTACTAACTGTAATTCATAATTCAGTTCAAGTGTGACTCCAAACTCAACCATGGCCAAGACCAAGGAGCTGTCGAAGGACACCAGGAAGAAAATTGTTGACCTGCAGCAGGCTGGGAGGAGTTAATCTACAATAGGCAAGCAGGTTGGTCTGAATAAATCAACTGTGGGAGCAATTGTAAGACATACAAGACCATTGGTAATCGACCTTGATCTGGGGCTCCACGGAAGATCTCATCCCGTGGGGTCAAAATCATCATGAAAACGGTGAGCAAAAATCCCAGAACTACATGGTGGGACCTGATGAATGACCTGCAGAGAGCTGTGACCAAAGTAAAAAGGCTACCATCAGTAACACACTATGCCGAGAGGGACTCAGATCCTGCAGTGCCAGGCATGTCCCTCTGCTTAAGCCAGTACATGCCCAGGCCCGTCTGAAGTTTGCCAGAGAGCATATGGATGATCCAGAAGAAAATTGGGAGAATATCATGTGATCAGATGAAACCAAAATAGAACTTTTTGGTAAAAACTCAACTCGCCGTGTTTGAAGGAAGACGAAATCTGAGTTGTGCCATACTTACTGTGAAGCATGGGGGTGAAAACCTCATGCTTTGGGGCTGTTTTTCTGCAAAGGGGACAAGATGACTGATCCGTGTTAAGGGAATAATGAACGGGGCCATGTATCGTGAGATTTTAATCCAAAAAATCCTTCCATCAGTGTGAGCATTGAAGATGGAACGTGACTGGGTCTTCCAGCATGACAATGATCCCAAACACAGCGGTCGGGCAACGAAGGAGTGGCTCTGTGAAAAGCATTTCAAGGTCCTGGAGTGGCCTAGCCAGTCTCCAGACCTCACCCTTATAGAAAATTTGTGGAGGTAGTTGAAAGTCCGTGTTGCCCCAAAATATCACTGTTCTAGAGGAGATCTGCATGGAGGAATGGGCCAACATACCAGCTACAGTGTGTGCAAACCTGGTGAAGACTTGCAGGAAACGTTTGACCTCTGTCATTGCCAACAAAGGTGATGTTACAAGGAATTGAGTTGAACTTTTGTTGACCAAATACTTATTTTCCACCATTGTTTTACAATTAAATTCTTTAAAAATCCTACAATGTGATTTCCTGGATTTTTTTTTCTCATTTTGTCTCTCATAGTTGAACTGTACCTATGATGAAAATTACAGACCTCTCTCATCTTTCTAAGTAGGAGAACTTACACAATTGGTGACTGACTAAATACTTTTTTGCCCCACTGGATAAAATATAAGAATATAATGCGTTATGCAAGACGCTTTATGTAAAACACTCTTTTCAAGGAGCATATTTGTAGTTACAGGGACGCCCTTAATGCTGCTCGCTCTGCTTACTATTTACCTGTATTAAATGGTATCTTATCCAAGCCTAAAACTCTGTTTAGGACCATTCATAAACTTTTTCATCCCCCACACACAATCTCCCTGCTGTAGCACAGTCCTTTTTCTCCCAAAGTACTAAATTTCTGAATGTCGACAATCTTGTTGCTTTCTCCCCTGTTGATTAAACTACAGTCACAGAGATCTTATCCAATTATTCATCCTCCTCTTGTCAATTTGATTCGGCTCCTAGTGCTCTTCTTAAATCCTGTCTATCTGCTATCTCCTCTCCTATAGCTCATCTCATATAGCTCTCAGAAACTAAATGTGGACAAAACTGAGGTCTTGTTTGTTGGCCCTTAAAACCCTGGTATCCAAATTCTCCAGTCTTTCTGTGACAGTAGATGGCACTCCTATTAAACCAGCTCAGATTTAAAAACCTTGGTTTCTGCTTCAATTCCACACTTAATTTTTAGCCCCATAGTAAGTTTCTTTGCTTCTTTCCTGACGTGCACAGGTTCACCATAAATTAGAAAGGGCAGTTCCTGCAGAAACTGCAAGTGTGTTGTGGCAGTGTGTGCCCCAGCTATGTGCAACAGGGACTGAGTATGCCAATTTTAAAGGCTGTAGATCGAAAACCACCTGAATTGTAGTCAATGATTTCCCAGGGGCTTTAGGGGCACTGTGCCCTGCCACGGACTTCACATTTCACCTCAGGGTGCACCTGGGATGAAGGATACTGAATTTCATGGCTGTAGGTCCAAAACTGACAGAGTAACAATCTGTGACATTCCAGGGACCTCAGGGGCCCATGGGCATCACCTGTCACCTCATATTACAACTTGGACCAAGTCTGCTCAATTTCATGGCCAAAGGTCAAGAACTGACTGAGTTACGGTCAATGACCTGACATGGGCTCAAGAGCCCTAAAGACATCACATGTCACCTCAGGGTGCACCTGGGACGTAGCATACTGAATTTCATGGGCATAGGTCCAAAACTGACAGAGTAACAATTTGTGCCCAGTTGGGGACCTCCAGGGCCCCAAAGTCAGCACATCTCACCTCAGGGTGGACCCTGGACCAAGCATGCCGGATTTCGTGTTCGTAAGTCAAAAACTACCTGAATTATTGTCAGTGACATTCCAGGTGGCCCAGTGCCCAGTCAGGGACCTCCAGGGCCCCAAAGGCATGACATGTTATCTCAGGGTGTACCCATGACCAAACTTTCCAAATTTCACGGCCGTAGGTCTAACACTAACTGAGTTGCTGTCGGTGACCTTCAAGGGGCCCCAGTGCCCAGTCGGGGAACTCAAGGGCCCCAAAGGCATCACATGTCACCTTAGGACCTCAGGTGCCCCATGTTCATCGAATGTCACCTCAGGGTGTATCCAGGACCATGTTGACCTAATTTTGGGGCTACAGGTTGAAAACTGACTTAATTACATTCAATTCCCTGACAGGGGCCCTAATGGCATCAGGTGTCGAGTCTCAGTGTACCTGTGATGAGCCTGTTGATTTTCATGGCTGTATGTGTAAAACTTTCCTGCCAGGGACCTCTGTGCCCTCTGTGGTACTATGGGAACAATGGACCTAATGCATGTCAGGGGAGCTGATCCAAGTCAGTCTGTTTCGATGAGAGCTGCTCTCTATGTGTGTGCATGCCTGCATGTGCCTGAGTTGTATGAGAGACAATGACAGTTACATTTCAAATTCTCAGTGACTTATTATTACTCTCCAATGTAAAATCTCTGTTTCAGACCTCTCAAACAAATGGCCATAACTCCAAAAATAATTCACTGATTACTCATCTGAAAAGTTGTTTGGGAGAGGACCCCTTGCTGATCACTATGACATAAAATAGTGTGGATTGATGAGAAAGTCTCAGAGTTATGAGCAAGTTAAAAATACATGAAAATTTAGAAAAATCCAAATCAGAGTTGTGGAACTTAACATGGGTTTCTATGGCAAGAATTTCTGTACCTAGTCATGAACAAATCATCAGAACTCTAATCAGAAAAATAATTCATGGAACGATGAGATATTTTGATATTTCATTAAGGGGAAGCATCTCTACCATTTGAAGTTTAAATGGAGTTTCTAGATGAAAGTATAAGGATTTTAGGCAAGCTTGTTCAGTGAAAAAGTGAATTAATGTAAATCTCTGAAATCTCAGTTTTGACCTCTCAAACAAAATGGTCATAACTCCAAAAATATTTAACCAATCACTTATGTGAAAAGTGTGTGTGGGAGAGAATCTCTTGCTGATTGCTATGATATAAAATTGTGTGAGAAAGTGTCAGAGTTATGACAGGTTAAAAACATGAAAATTTAGAAAAAGCCACATCAGAGCTGCAGAAATTAATATGGTGGTCAGTGGAAGCGATTTCAGAACCTAGTCCTGAACAAATCGTCATAATTCAAAAAATAATTTATGTGATTATATATTGTGATGATTTATGAAGGGGAAGTATCTCTACCATTTACAGTTTAAATGGAGTTTCTATGTGAAAGTATTAGGATTTTAGACAAGTTTGTTCAGCGAAAAAGTGAATTAATCTCAGTTTGAAGCGATTTTATACCTCTCAAACAAATGGTCATAACTCCAAAAATATTTAACCAATCACTTATCTGAAAAGTTTGTGTGAAAACTCACTGAAAGTTAGAGTGGTGCACTCCCATATTGAATGAATGTAGTGAAATTTAAAGAGTGATAGAAAGTGATCAAAGAGTGCAGGTTGTCCGAAATTTAACTTCATGGGTCTCGATGTGCCCAGGTCCGACCATGCCGATTTTCGTGTTTGTAGCTCAAAAATTGACTGATTTACGGCAGTAAAAAAAAATCCCATACAAGTAAATGGGACTTTTTTCTCGCACAAATGCGAGTGTAGCACGTGAATGCAACAACATTTTTCTGAACAAGCACACTTATCTATGAACAAGCACACTTCTCCCGAAAATGCCGGACGTTTTGGTGTTTGTCCCGTGTCTATATCTCAAAAACTGTAGGAGGAGATGCCCGCACAAAATCGGGTGAAATAATAACAATATTTGGAAAAACAATTACTGTCTTGCTGACCCAACGCACTAAATACTAATGCAGAAACTGCATGTTGCGGCGGTACGTGACAATGTGACGTGTATCAGGGATCGAGTATGCCAATTTTGAAGGTTGTAGGTTAAAAACCGACTGAATTGTAGTCTATGTATTGCCAGGCTCCCCAGGGGAACTGTGCCTTGCCACCGACTTAACATGTCACCTGGAACAAAGCCTGACAAACTTCAAAGCGGTAGGTCTGAAATTGTCTGAGTTACATTCAATGACATTCAATTTCAAGGGCCCAGTGCCCAGTGGACGTCAAACACTGCAGTAGCATTACATGTCACCTCAGGGTGCATCTGGGACCAAGCACCCCAATTTTCATGTCTGTAGGTCAAAAACTAACTGAGCTTTGGTCAATGACCTTCCGCCCCAGTGTCAATGGCCCCAAAGGCATCACATTTCATCTCAGGGTGCATCCAGGTCCAAGCTTTCTGAAAAACGTGTCCGTACTTCAAAAACTAACTGAGTTAGTGTTAATGACCTTCCAGTGTCCCAAGGGCCCAGTCAGGTACCTGAATACAGGTCCAATGGCATTACTTCTCATCTCAGGTTGCACCAGGGAAGAAGCATGCTGAATTTTGTGACCATAGGTCAAAAACCAACCAATCAGTGACGTTACAGGATCCCCAAAACGGCCTCAAAGGCATAACAGGCATAACAGGTCACCTCAGAACCTCAGGTGCCCCATGTTCATCGCTTGTCACCTCAGGGTGAATCCGGGATCAAGTTGACCTAATTTTTTTGGGGCTACAGGTTGAAAACTGACTTAATCGGGAACAGTGGACCTAATCAGTCTGTTTTGATGACAACTGCTCTCTGCATGTGTGTGTGTGTGTGTGTGTGTGTGTGTGTGTGTGTGAGGGAGAGAGAGAGAGAGAGAGAGAGAGAGAGAAACAAAGGAAGAGAGACAATGACAGTTACATTTAAAATCTGAACTGCCATAAGTGTGTTATGTAAAATCTCTGTCTCAGACCTCTCAAGCAAATGTTCATAACTCCAAAAATAATTCACCGATCACTTAGCAAAAAAAAAAATTCTGGGAGAGGACCCCTTGCTGATCACTACGATATAAAATAGTGTGGATTGATGTGAAAGTCTAAGAGTTATGACAAGTTAAAAACGCAAGAAAAGTTAGAAAAAGCCACATCGGAATTTCGGAAATTAATATGGGGGTCAAAGGAATCAATATCACTACCTAGTCCCAAACAAATCATCATAACTCGAAGAATAATTTGTTAAATGATGAAATATTTTGTTGATTTATGAAGGGGAAGTATCTCTACCATTTCCAATTTAAATGGATTTAGACAAGTGTGTTCAGTGAAAAAGTGAATTAATCAAATCTCACTGAAAGTTAGTGCCACACTAGCTTTTCCCATATTGAATGAACGGAGTGAAATTTAAAGAGTGATACAGAGTGATCAAAGAGTGCAATCTGTCCGAAATTTGATGAGTCGGGTCTCAGTGTGCCCAGGTCCGTCCATGCCGAATTTTGTGTTTGTAGCTCAAAAATGGACCGAATTACGGCAGTTTAAAAAAATCCCATTTAAGAGAATGTGAGTGTAGCGCACAAATGGAACTACATTTCTCTCAGCTATCAACAAGCACATTTCTCTCAAACATGTCGGACATTGTGGTGTTGGTCTCAAGTCAATATCTTGGAAAATGTAGGAGGAGATATGGGCAGAAAATCAGGTGAAGTAATAAAAATAACTAGAAAGTGCAGTTCCTGCAGAAACTGCGAGTGTGTTGTGGCGGTGCGAGCCCCCGGCGACGTGCATCAGGGACCAAGTATGTAGGTCGAAAGCCGACTGTAGTCATTGTAGTCACCTCAGGGTATGACATGTTACCTCAGATTGCACCCGAGACCAAGCCTGCCAAATTTCGTGGCCATAGGTTGAAAACTTGCTGAGTTATGGTCATTGGCCCCCCAGGGGCCCCAGTGCTCTGCTGGGGTCTACAAGGGCCCCATGGGCATCACATGTCACCTCAGATAGCACGCAGGACCAAGCCTGCCGAATTTCGTGGTGATAAATCAATAATCGCTAGGGGCCCCAGTGCCCTGCTGGGGTTTCCTGGGGCCTTATGGACATCACATGTCACCTCAGATCGCAACCGGGACCAAGCCTGCCAAATTTCATGGCTATAAGGCGAAAACTGTCTTGCCAGGTACCTCTGTACCCTCTGTGTTACTATGCAAACAATGGATCTAATAGGTGTCAGAAGAGCTGAATGACAGCTGCTCTGTGTGTGGGCGTGGCCTGTATGTGCCTGTGCATGTGTGAGAGACAGGGAGAGAGAAAATGACAGTTACATTTCAAATCCACACAGCCATATGTTTCATGTAAAATCTGTGTGTCAGACCTCTCAAACAAACGGTCATAACTCCAAAAATAATTAACCGATCGCTTATCTGAAAAGCTTCTGTGGGAAAGGACCCCTTGCTGATCGCTATGACAAAAAACTGTGTGGATTGATGAGAAACCGTGAGAGTTATGACAAGTTAAAAAAACATAAAAATTTAGAAAATGCCAAAACAGAGTAAAGGCAATTATAATGGGGGTCAATGGGAGGAAAATCAATACCTAGTCCCTAACAAATCGTTATAACTCGAAAACTAATTTGTTGAACGACGAGATACTTTGATGTGTCATTAAGGGGAAGTATCTCTACCTTTTGAAGTTGAAATGGATTTTCTAGATTAAAGTATAATGATTTTAGACACGTTTGTTCAGTGAAAAAGTGAATTAATAAAAATCCCTAAAATCTCAGTTTCAAGCGATTTTGGACCTGTCAAACAAATGATCATAACTCGAAAAATATTTAAGCAATCAATTATCTGAAAAGTTTGTATGAGAGAGGACCCCTTGCTGATCGCTACAATATAAAATGGTGTGATTTGACAAAAAAGCCTCAAAGTTATGACAGGTTGAACACAAATGAAATTTTGGAAAAAGCCTCCTCAGAGTTTCGAAAATTAACATGGGTGTCAATGAGGGAAGTTTGAGTCCCTAGTCCCGAACAAATCGTCATAATTCGAAAAATAATTTGTTTGGTGATGAGATACTTTGGTGAATTATGAAGGGGAAGTATCTCTACCATTTGCAGTTAAAATGGAGTTTCTAGGTGAAAGTATCAGGATTTTAGAGAAGTTTGTTCAGTGAAAAAGTGAATTAATCGATTTTCCCTGAAATCTAGCTTCTGCCCTATTCAATGAATGAAGTGATATTTAAAGAGTGATAGAAAGTGATCAAAGAGTGATATCTGTCCGAAACTTGAGATGATGGGTCTCGGAGAGCCCAGGTCCGACCATGCCAAGTTTGGTGTTTGTATCTCAAAAATTGACCGAGTTACGACAGTTTTTTAAAAAATCCCATTCAAGTGAATGGGACGTTTTTTCACACAAATGCGAGTGTAGCGTGCGAATGCAACAACATTTCTCTTTGCTATCGACAAGCACACTTCTCCGGAGCATGCCGGACATTTTGGTGTTTGTCCCATGTCGATATCTCGAAAACTGTAGGAGGAGATACGAACCGAAAAACAGGTGAAATAATAATAATAACTAGAAAGTGCAGTTCCTACAGAAACTGCGAGTGAGTTGCGACGGTGTGTGCCCCCGGCAACGTGCATCAGGGACCGAGTATGAAGGTCGAAAGCCATTCGACCATTGTAGTCATTGTAGTCACCTCAGAGTATGACATGTTACCTCAGATTGAACCCGGGACCAAGCCTGCCAAATTTCGTGGCCGTAGGTCGAAAACTTGCTGAGTTACAGTCATTGGCCCCGTTAGGAGCCCCAGTGCCCAGCCATGGTCCTCATAGGCCCCATGGGCATGACAAGTCATGTGAGATTGCACCCGGGACCAAGCCTGCCGAATTTTGGGGCCGTAGGTCGAAAACTGACTGAGTTATGGTCATTGGCCCGCTAGGGACCCCAGTGCCCTGCTGCGGTCTACAAGGGCCCCATGGGCATCACATGTCACCTCAGATAGCACGCAAGACCAAGCCTGCCGAATTTTGTGGTGATAAATCAATAACTGACTGAGTCACGGTCATTTGGGCCACTAGGGGCCTCAGTGCCCTGCTGGGGTTCACAGGGGCCCCATGGGCATCACATGTCACCTCAGATTTTCACCTGGGATGAAGCCTGCCGAATTTTTGTGGTCATAAATCAATAACTGACTGAGTTACAGTCATTGTTCCACCAGGGGCCAAAGTGCCCTGTCGGGGTCCACAGGGGCCCCATGGGCATCACAGGTCACGTCAGATTTCACCTGGGATGAAGCCTGCCAAATTTTGTGACCATAGGTCGAAAAACTGACTGAGTTACGGTCATTGGCTTGCTAGGGGCCCCAGTGCCCAGCCGGGGTCCACAGGGGCCCCATGGGCATCACATGTCACCTCAGATTTCACCCTAGACCAAGCCTGCCAAATTTTGTGGCCATTGGTTGAAAACCGACTGAGTTACGTTCATGGGCCCGCCAGCGGCCCCAGTGCCCAGCCGGGGTCCACAGGGGCCCCATGGCCATCACATGTCACCTCAGATTTCACCCAGGACCAAGCCTGCCAAATTTTGTTTCCGTAGGTCGGAAACTGACCGGGTTTTAGTCATTGGCCCGCTTGGGGCCCCAGTGCCCAGCCGGGGTTCTCTAGGGCGTTATGGGCGTCACATGTCACCTCAGATTGCACTCGGGACCAAGGCTGCTGAATGTTGTGGCCATAGGTCAATAACTGACTGAGTTACAGTCATTGGCCCGCCAGGGGCCCCAGTGTCCAGCCGAGGTCCTCATGGGCCCTATGGGCATCACATGGCACTTTAGATTGCACCCGGGACCAAGCCTGCCAAATGCCATGGCTGTAGGCCAAAAATGGTCCTGCCAGGTACCTCTTTTCCCTCTTTGGTAGTATGCCAACAATGTAAGCTCCTACTCCAGACTTAGGAAGTATGCAAGTCCGAAGTTGGCGTATTTGGTATTGAGCAACGGCCGTAGTGTCATCTTTACTGCATGAAATATTAATCTGTATATATTATTCTTTGATGCCGATTTAGTAAAGCCATGTAGTAATCGTCATGTAATGCGATTTACATAAGCGCTGTCTGGCCCTTTAAGAGTGTAGGAGGGATCTAGTGTGTAGTGAACAATAGTGAATTGACCGTTTCCGGCTGTGCTGGCCATGTTTTACTCTGTGCTCGTGTGGATTACAAGTGATGTTTAACTCGACTTAAAGGTTTGGACTGTTTAATTAATTACAATATTTTACAGTAATGATCAAGCCTTCATATTAAACATATTGATGCAAATCTAAGTTCAAAGAATCCGTCTTTCATCGCGATCTGCTCTCCGTGTGTGGGCGTGGCCTGTGCGTGTGTGTGTGAATCGAACAGAACGGAGCCACGTCTGTGCTCTGCCTTCTTTCATGTGAGAGCTCTCAAACAAACGTTCATAACTGGAGAACTACTTTGTTGAACGACGAGATATTGGGATGTGTGATGAAGGGGAAGTATGTTTACCATGTGAAATTTAAATGGAGTTTCTAGGTGAAAGTATAATGATTTTACACACGTTTGTTTCGCGAAAAGACTGAGTGAAAATTCGTGTTTGAAGCGGTTTTAGACCTCTCAAAGAAATGGTCATAACTCAAAAAATATGTAACCAATCAATTATCTGAAAAGTTTGTTTCAGAGAGGACCCCTTTCGGATCGCTACTATATAAGATGATGTGGATTGCCGAAAAAGCCTCAAAGTTATGACAGGTTAAACACAAATGAAACTTTGAAAAAATGCGCCTCGCAGTTCCAAAAATTAACATGGCTGTCAATGAGGGAAGTTTTAGTCCCTAGTCCAGAACAAATGGCCATAACTCGAAAGGTTATTTGTGTAGCGATGCAATTTTTTGATGAATTATGAAGGGGAAGTATCTCTACCATTTGCAGTTTAAATGGAGTTTCTAGGTGAAACTATCAGGATGTTAGAGAAGTTTGTTCAGTGAAAAAGTGAATTAATCGATTTTCCTTGAAATCTAGAGTGCACACTATCTTCTGCCATATTCAATGAATGGAGTGAGTTGTAAAGAGTGATAGAAAGTGATCAAAGAGTGTTATCTTTCCGAAAGTTGAGATGATGGGTCTCGGTGAGCCCAGGTCCTACCATGCCGAGTTTGGTGTTTGTAGCTCAAAAATTGACCGAGTTACAGCAGTTTAAAAAAAATCCCATTAAAGTGAATGGGACTTTTTTTCACACAAATGCGAGTGTGAAAAAAACTTCGTGGTGATTAATCAATAACAGACTGACTAACGGTCAATGGCCCCGTTAGGAGCCCCAGTGCCAAGCCATGGTCCTCATAGGCCCCATGGGCATCACATTTCACCTCAGATTTCACCTGGGACGAAGCCTGCCAAATTTTGTGGCCATAGGTCGAAAACTGACTGAGTTACGGTCATTGGCTTGCTAGGGGCCCCAGTGCCCAGCCGGGGTCCACAGGGGCCCCATGGGCATCACATGTCACCTCAGATTTCACCCTAGACCAAGCCTGCCAAATTTTGTGGCCATTGGTTGAAAACCGACTGAGTTACGTTCATTGGCCCGCCAGTGGCCCCAGTGTCCAGCCGAGGTCCTCATGGGCCCTATGGGCATCACATGGCACTTTAGATTGCACCCGGGACCAAGCCTGCCAAATGCCATGGCTGTAGGCCAAAAATGGTCCTGCCAGGTACCTCTTTGCCCTCTTTGGTAGTATGCCAACAATGTAAGCTCCTACTCCAGACTTAGGAAGTATGCAAGTCCGAAGTTGGCGTACTTGGTATTGAGCAATGGCCATAGTGTCATCTTTACTGCATGAAATATTAATCTGTATATATTATTCTTTGATGCCGATTTAGTAAAGCCATGTAGTAATTGTCATGTAATGCGATTTACATAAGCGCTGTCTGGCCCTTTAAGAGTGTAGGAGGGATCTAGTGTGTAGTGAACAATAGTGAATTGACCGTTTCTGGCTGTGCCGGCCATGTTTTACTCGTGTGGATTACAAGTGATGTTTAACTCGACTTAAAGGTTTGGACTATTTAATTAATTACAATATTTTATGGTAATGATCAAGCCTTCATATTAAACATATTGATGCAAATCTAAGTTCAAAGAATCCGTCTTTCATCGCGATCTGCTCTCCATGTGTGGGCATGGCCTGTGCGTGTGTGTGTGAATCGAACAGAACGGAGCCATGTCTGTGCTATGCCTTCTTTCATGTGAGAGCTCTCAAACAAACGTTCATAACTGGAGAACTACATTGTTGAACGACGAGATATTTGGATTAATCAATAACAGACTGACTAACGGTCAATGGCCCGCCAGGGGCCCCAGTGGCCAGCCGGGGTTCTCTGGGGCCTTTTGGGCATTACATGTCACCTCAGATTGCACCTGGGACCAAGGCTGCTGAATTTTGTGGCAATAGATCTAAAACTGACTGAGTTGCGGTCATTGGCCCACAAGGGGCCCCAGTACCCAGTCGGGGTCCACAGGGGTCCCATGGGCATCACATGTCACCTCAGATTGCAATAGAACAACACCCCAAACACACACAGACACACAAAGTTGAATGTATCTTTTATTAGTAGCCGAACAACACATCATGAATGACTGCATCTCCAAAGTGCTAACGTAAGGCTACATCTTCCCTTCCACATTCCCAACATCAGCAGATTTCTTTTTGTCAATATTTATAATATTGTACATGTATTATGTATATCATAATGTCGATATACATATTTTACATTGTTACCACTCCAACCTTCTCCCGATATGCAAACTGCAGTGGGTCCTCAGCATGGCGGACTTGAGTTCTGAGGAGGTTCAACATCAGTCTCTCCATGGTCTTCATTACATGGGATGTCAATGTGACTGCTCTGTAGTCATTCAGCTCTTTAGGGTGCGTCTTCTTATGAACTGGAATGACACAGGATGTCTTCCATGTGACCAAAACCTTTCCAAGACACATGCTCATGTTGAAGACAGTTGGGCAGCGCATGCTCTGAGTTTTCTGGGGCACACCTTGTCCGGGCCTGCTGCCTTCCCAGGATGGAGTCTCCTCAGGTCTCTAGCTCAAGTTCAAGTCGTCTGTTAAGCAGCATGTCACCCCCTCAATGTCCTCTCCATGTGGTATCAAATCAGGCCTTGAGGGCTTCTTCAGCCTGAGCCATAAGCCATGAGACCAGACTCTGAATGAGCGTGTGATGGTGGGCTGCCTCAGTACCAGTGGTTTGTACTGAGGCTGTAGGAGAACCAGATTGTGATCTGATTTCCCCCACAGTGGTAGTGGGGTTGCTCTGTATGCGTCTCTCATGTTAGCATACAGCAGGTCAATAGTTCTGTTCTTCCTGGTGGGACAGTCAGCAAAGTGATGAAAAGCAGGGAGAATGGAATCCATGGAATGGAATGATTGAAGTCACCAGAAATCGCAAAGAAAGGTTGTTGTCTGCAGTGCTGCAAAGGTGGAGTTAATGACGTCACACGCTGCCTACATGTCCGCCCGTGGTGGAATGTAAACACAGGTAAAAATGGTGTGTGTGAACTCCCTAGGCATTTAATACAGTTGGAAGCTCACTGCCAGCAGTTCAATGTCCCAACAGCAGATAATCTCTTTAACATTTACATGTCCAGGGTTACACCATCTTTGTGCTTTGCGCGTCCCTGTCTCAGCATGGTGAATCCAGATAGCTCCACTTTAGCATCCGGAGTGTTGCTGGTAAGCCACGTCTCTGTGAAAAACAGCAGACTACACTCCCTGTAGAGCCTCTAATTCTTCACCAGTCCAGCCAGCTCATCAGTTTTTTTGATCACATTCCCGATAACCACCAACGAAACCAAAAGTTTGTACCTCCACCGCTTCTCCGTGTTCTTAGCCTTTAGCTTAGCTCCGGCTCTTTGCAGCCCCGATACTTCTGCCTCAGCTCCTCTGGTATTGTGTGTACAATACCCTCGCATCCCTTAGGTTACAGGGCCGGAAGTTGGTCACGAGAATAAACACAGTATTCTTCGCTGCTCCGCATACTTAGCATAGACATATCCGCAGGATATAATAACAATGTGTACACAAGATGTGTGCATGTGGTAATTCTTCTGTGCTGGATACTCCTAATATTTCCTGTTCATTCCTCCACTGCTTCCTGGATGTTGCCAGCAGTGCCAAACCAGTGGAACAGTCTGCCCTTCATGTTTGTCCTTATTACAACATCTTAACTATATGGAGAAAGTGGGGTCTTAGCACCTTTCTCTCTCTTTACATATGATGAGAACCCAATTAAACAATTATATTTGTTTTGCCAATGTTATACATCTGTGAGTGCAAAAGTATGTGACCCCCTTGTGCAGCAGTAACTGCAACAAACATTTATGTTAACTATTGATCAGTTCTGCACATTGGCTTGGAGGAATTATTTTTATGGTTGCCTGGAGTGAGCCTATTGAAGTTTAAATTGGAAACCTGAGTCTGACTCAAAAACGAGACAAAACTGCCAAAGAACTCTCCAATGATTTATTTAGATAAAATTAGAGTGAAAAAGAGCAGGGAGGTAGGTAGAGAGAGAAAAACAGGTACTTGGGTGGGTAGGCTGTTGAAGTAATGTGGTGAGGCTCGCATCGAGGAACAGGGATGAAGGGCTCATTGGAAGCGTTGACCAGGGTGCACGTAACGCAGGCGAGACAAGTTTGTGGGTGCTGAAAAGGAAGTTGGATGTCACCGACTGGGGGGTTGGGGGGTTTAGGATGATTTTAAGGGCCCGTGACTGACAGCGGTCCTAAAAAAAATATTTTGGTGGGGCTCAGTGTTATGTTTTCATGGGGCCTGAAATCCCTGGCAGTACCTTGGTCACCGGACTAGCGAGTGTAGAAACCCCCGATTTCATCAGACTAGGAAACTTGGACACACCAGGACATAGATTTCCTCTAGTTAGTGGCTCGTCGTCCCAAAAGCAATCTATTAAGCGCCTTCTGCCGGACAGTGCGCGCAGGGACCCCAGGGCACAGGCCACACCTACCAAAAATCTTCAAAGTCAGCCCTTTTTCCCATTGACTTTGCCTTGTCGACCTGCTGTTCGGGACTCGGCCACAAGGTGGCCCCACCCTGCCCAATTCCAATATATTCAATGGGCGTCAAATATATCGGAATATACCCTTGCCCGTTCTGCCCCAAAATAAGGTCCCGATGCCCCTAGATCGACCTGCAGTGCCCCCCGGAGGGCTCGACTGGAGTCGGCCTGGACGTCCTCCGATGGCCTCCGCCTTCGGTCCCCGGGGTCCCCGTTCCGAGGCCGGCGGGGTCCGCGACCCATCCAGCTCTACTACCTCGGGGGGCGGAGTCACGGCCATCCCAGTCCCAATATATTCAATGACAGTCAAATATATTGGAATTGGGACCTCGACCATTCATCCCCAGAATAGGGTCCCCAAGCCCCCCCGACCCACTGATTGCCCTCTAACGCCCCCCGGCCACTCGAGCGACGTCGGCGCAGACTTCCTCCGATCGCCTCCGTCTTCGGTTCGTGGGATCCCTGCCCCGAGGGCCGCAAGATGCACCCATCCGTTCCTCTCTACCTCCTCTGTGGGAGGAGTTGCGAGCATCCTGATTCCAGTATATTGCATTCATATTTCGTATATGGGACTTGGACGGTCTCGTTTTTGGCCTGAACAGTCATCGACCCCCTAAAGTTGATGTTTCCAAAAGCAATATATTTTAAAGCCATTCAGTATATTGGAAATGGGATGCCTGTCAAATATATCGCAAGTGGGATTGAAAATATATTGCAAATGGGATGACATTCTGCATCATTACATATATTGCAAGTGGGATTCAAATTATATTGCAACTGGGATGACATTCTGCATCATTACATATATTGCAAGTGAGATTCAAAATATATTGCAACTGGGATGGCATCTTCTATCATTACATGTATTGCAAGTGGGATTCAAAATATATTGCAAGTGGGTTGACATTCTGTATCATTACATATATTGCAAGTGGGATTCAAAATATATTGGAACTGGGATTTCATCTTATATTATTACATATATTGCAAGTGGGATTTCAAAATACATTGCAACTGGGATCGCATTCTACATTATTACATATATTGCAAGTGGGATTTAAAATATATTGCAACTGGGATGACATTCTGGATCATTACATATATTGAAAGTGGGGTTCAAAATACATTGCTAGTGGGATGACATTCTACATGAGTACATATATTGCAAGTGGGATTCAAAATATATTCCAACTGGGATGGCATGGTTTATGATTACAGTATATTACAATTGGGATTAATAATATATTGTAAATGGGATGAGATGATATATGACTACTTAAGCAATGTATAAGCAAATTTTGTCAAACAAAGACATATTTCATGCAGTGCACCTGTCCTTCAACCACTATCAAGGGTTTAATTGTCTAAATTGCAGTGTCCAAAACCAGTATATTTTTTACCCATGTAATATATTGGAGATCCCTTGCACAACATATTGAACAGGCCAAAAATATACTGGTTTTGGACAGTCTTTTTATACTGGTTTTAGACCAGTATATAGTAGTGGGACCCATGTAGTATGTCAAATAGGCATAAAATTGTCAGAATCTAAGTGTCCAAAACTAGCATATTTTTTATCATTGCAGTATATTCGAAATGGGATTGTCAGATCTCAGCTTTGGAGTAAGCTAGAATCTCCAAATTTGCGTTCCTCTTCAAGTCTTGGCCTCCTTAACCCATGGTGCAAGTTTGAGGATGATCAGAGAAACATAAAAAAATGTACTGGTTTTGGACTGGCATGTTATACTGGTTTTGGACCAGTATATTATAGTGGGACATATGTAGTATGTCATATATCTGTTTGTTTGACAAAATTTGCTGATACACTAATGAAAATAAACTCATCCCGTTTGCAATATAGCAAAGGCATGAGAAATATACAGGTTTTGGACAGTGAAAAGTCATCCCATTTGCAATATATATTCATCTAAATTGCAATATATTGAATACCTGTGTGGGGTCCCATTATCACCATACAGTAGTGAAGGCTCAAATGCTTATTTTTCACACTTCCTGGTAGTCTACACACAAGAAACACATATTGTTGGATTCGTCTCGACGAGTAGATGCCGTTTGACACCAGATACATTCGCGCCGTTTTCGATTTGTTTATTGACTAAATTAACATGTTTCTTGGGCACATTGGTAGACAAATTTGGTATCTATACATTCAGGAGAACTCCTAGATTATAATTCAATCAAGTTCCCGTGTCTGTGTGTTTGTCCTTTCACTCCCGCCAAGCCTCTTAGGCCTACGTTAACAACCGAATGCTAATTAAGCTCGTTTCTCATACTTACCGGTGGTCTACACGCAAGATACACATATCACTGGATTCGTCTCGATGAGTAGATGCTGTGCTGGAAAATTGCGCCGTTTTTAAAATGTGTAGCTACTAAATTTAGATGTTTATTGGGCACTTTGCTGGACAGTTTTGGTAGGGTTGCACTCGGAACGACTCCTAGATTGTAACGCAAAAGAGTTTCCTTGTCCTACAAATTCTGGAAGCTCTAGAAAAGGTTCAAAGTCATGCAAGAGAAACACAAAAAAGCTTTAAAAATGTTCACATGGACCTAGAGCTTCCACATTTTTTGCACTGCTTCTGGAGGTGTTGACAGTCCCTGTAGTAGTTTTGAGTGAATCGGACCCTTGCAAGCAGTGGTGTATCAAGTGTATGTAAATTTGAATGGAAATATATCTGCACGACGATTCAAGCAAAATCCATGCAGACTGACACCATGGCCTTATACCTGGGCCGTTTTGGACCTTTCCAAGGGGTGTCCACAAAGTGTATATGGAAATGAATGGCAATATATTGGAATTGGGACGTGTCCAAACAAGGTCCAGAAAGGTCCAACGAGTCCGAAATTTCGACTACATTGTCATCATAGGCTCTAGATAAACATACTCAAATCTGGAACCGTTAGGCCATTTCGAAGTATTTTTTTTCCTGTGCCACGATTCGAGAAAAATCCATGCAGACTGAGTCAAGATCACGAGGACCGAAGCCCAGTTCAGCCAGACTGCCCACTCGACACTCCCGGCTAACGGACAAGGCAGGCAGGCCAGACATGACTCCAGACTCTGGCCCCAGTGACCCAAGCCATGCATCCTGGTCTAAATCTAGTCAAAAGCCTGTGTAAATAGGTATGTCTTTAGCCTAGACTTAAAACTTTGGAGAGTGTCTGAATCTCGAACGAAAGTGGAATAGTTGGGGGACCATGTATGAGAAAACCTTTCCCCCGGCTGTGACTTTTTTAATTCTAGGAACTAAAAGAAGTCCTGCACCCTGCGAACGAAGTAGACGAGTTGGGTTGTAAAACTCTAAGAGTTCACTCAGATAATGTGGGGCCAGGCCATGTAGAGCTTTATAAGTTATAAGAAGTATTTTGTAATCAATGCGGAATTTGACTGGTAACCAGTGCAGTGATGATAGAACAGGAGTGATATGATCAAATTTTCTAGTTCGAGTTAGCAATTGGGTAGCTGCGTTCTGAACTAACTGAAGTTTATTTATAGATTTATTAGAGCATCCAGTAAGTAAGGGCGTTACAGTAATCCAACCTTGAGGTTAAAAAACGCAAAAACACAAGTTTTTCTGCATCATTAAAAGAGAGGATATTTCTAAGGTTAGCGATATTACGTAATTGAAAGAAAGCAATTTGAGTGATGCTGCTAATGTGCGCATCAAAGGAGAGATCTGAATCAAATGTGACCCCTATGTTTTTTTCACAGACGGACTGGGAAATACTGGACAGCCATCTAGATTTAGGATAGATGTAGCCAACCTGTCTCTCACAGCCTTGGGTCCCACTAATAGAGCCTCAGTTTTATCTGAGTTAAGTAAGAGAAAATTAAATAATATCCAATCTTTTATTTCCTTTACACAATCCTCGGTTTTGTTGATTGTAAGGCTGTCATTAGGTTTGGCTGATATGTACAGCTGTGTATCATCTCCATAGCAGTGGAAACTAATGCCATGTTTACGAATAATTGAGCCTAGTGACAGCATGTACAGAGAGAATAAAAGCAGGCCAATATATTGCAATTGGGATGGTGGGCATGGCTCTAATTAAGACCCAGTCCTTAATAAAGAGTCATCCCACTTCAGGTATATTTGACATAATAAGAGTATATTGCAGTTGGGATGGGGGAGGGTCAGTATTTTAATGAGGGGCAAAGGGAAGTCATCCCAGTTACAATATATTAGAACACAGTGTCATATAGTGCAATTGGGATGGTGGGCAATCCAGCTTGTAATAAGGTCTTGTCCGAGAGGGGTCTGGAACATGGGGGACTCTTTGAATCTGTGAGAATGAAATTTTGCTTGCATTGTCTTTTTAGTGATCTTATCAATACAACCCAGCTATGTGATATGGAGTGGTGAAAACTTAATTGCGGGAGTATTTTTATCCTCCAGACTTTTGATGCATGGTGATGAGTGTTTTGAGCCTGTTGCCTGCCCATGTTTATGGAAGGGGAAAGAGTATTACCCAGGAGAGACCGTGTCCTCACCTTGCCACCAGTGGTGAGTGTTAACAAAGCAGATCAGAACCCACACATTTATATGTTTGAATGGAAACTTATAGCAGTTTTTTTAAGAAGACAATACCAGACTTAAATAAAAAGGAGCGCATTATTTGAGATTATCGCTGGTACAACTGTATGTAAATTCAAGACAAAGCTACATCTTAGTTCACTCAGTTTCTTTTTTTAATCCTCCAGGCTTTTGAAGTAGGGTGATGAGTGTTTTGAGCCTGTTGCCTGCCCATTCAACTTTACTTTCACAGTGGCAACTACAGTCCGACTATGCAAGAGTGGGCACTTGCATAGTGGGACTGTAGATGCCACTGTAAAAGTAAAGTTGAATCATATTACTTACCATATAACGGTACAATATAATGAATTAAAATTATGATCCCATTATTTCAAAGAAGTCAGTCAACAACTTATAATTAGAATGAAATACTATAACTATCTGATTAAAGAAGCACATCAGAGAAGATGTATTAAAAAAATAAATGCTATTAAACAAGACCACATGTGAGCATATAAGTTTAACTGTGTATCTTTTGTGTCAGTGTGTGTCGATATGGCTCATTCCAGTGTGAGTTCCAACCATGTGCATCTATGTGCTCTGTGTATGGGGATCGACACTACCATACATTTGATGGACTGCTCTTTGATTATATTGGAGATTGTAAAGTTTACTTGCTAAAGGTAAGAAATGTGTCCAGGTTTCACTTCAAACATACTTCACTATGTAGTTTTGCCATTTATATTATTTTGCTTTTATGTCCCGTCTGTCTTTATCTGTGTAACTGTATGTGTTAGAGCTCTGCTGATGTAATGATAAGCGTGACAGCAGAAAATGTAGACTGCTTTGAAAGTGGTGTGATCTGCAGGAAATCTCTCCTCATTTCCATTGAACAATCCATCATAGTCTTTGATGATGAAAGTGGAAAACCTGTAAGTCATCTTAATTTGGAATACCGTTTTACATGAACAGTGTTCTGAGTTTCATATGGCAAAAGGATTTATGGTCAGATTAAGCCAAGGTTTGAATTACTGGACTAAAATTAAACCACTATGATAGAGAGAGCCAAACATAGCACACAACCTGTAATACCTACTATGAAGTCTGATCATGATAGTATTATGTTTTTGGGAAATTTTTGTTTTATTTTATTTTATTTTTTTAATTGACTGACTCTATATACACCACAAAACGCTGTGGCTTTAAGGATAGGCTGTTGAATGTCCTTGTGTAGCCAAGTTAGGGATCTGACCTAAATCCAATAGAAATCTGTGGATGGACTTGAAAAGAGAAATCCATAGCTGCTGACCAAAAATGTTGACTGGACTAAAAAAAATTCTGCAAAGAAGAATGGCCAAATATTGCCTAGTCTAAGTGAGGTGGTCAAAGCTGGTAGAGACATTCAGACAGACTGATGAAAAAAGTGACTCTACACAGTATTGAACATTTTCCAATCCTATTATTCTAGTTTTTAATTATTATTCATTTTCAGAACTTTGCCTCGTTTCAGAACTGTTGCCTTTGTCTTAGTGTGATAATTTTCTATAGTCAAGTCAAGTCAGATCTATTTATATAGCGCTTTTTACAATGGAGCATTGTCTCAAAGCAACTTTACAAGTTTAGATTATCTCCTAATAACTGCGTCCAATCACAAATTGAGCAAGCCTAGGGCGACAGTGGCAAGGAAAAACTCCCTGAGTGTTATAGGAAGAAACCTTGGGAGGACCAAGACTCAAAAAGGGACCCAACCTCCTTGGGCGGCGTAGATGATAAATCTACATTTACATTTGCAGCATTTAGCAGACGCCCTTATCCAGAGCGACTTACAATCGATATAGTCTTACAATCCAAGCAATTGTGGGTTAAGGCTCTTGCTCAAAGACTCAACAGTGGCAGCTTGGCAGAAGTGGGATTTGAACCCTGGACCTTCTGGTCCAGAGTCCAGTACCTTAACCACTAGGCTACCACAGTCCTAAGAACGAAACTAAAGTTATGGAGTCAAAGTTATAGTTATAGTCATAGTTATAAAATGTGAAATATGCACATCGGCATTAAGTGGCCCGGGTATGATGGGGCTGGAGCTGATGACGGAAGCAGCTTGAGTGAAGCTGCAGCGGATGAACATCATGTGTGGGGCTATAGGTACTGTACGTTCCCTTTAACCATAAAACACCCTTCGTGGATACACACGCTTAACCACAAATACCCCCTAAAGATGCATATACTTAACTACAAATACACCACAGACAGATATTCTTTAATCATAAATACCAGCCACTTTTCTATACCTTTTAAACACCCCTCACAGACAAATACTCTTTATCAATAAATAGCCCACATAGCCAGCTACCCCTCAACGCTTAATACCTCCCATAGTGTAATGTCCCTAAATCTTGAATACCTGCAGTGCCTTCTCTTGCATTGTAATAATCAGTTATTTGTATTTTCAGATTCTCATTTGGCTTAAAAGA
>JAJAGP010001456.1:186334-191144 GCA_025084515.1 Ancistrus triradiatus
CAAGCCGGCTGTGGAAAAAAAAAAGTAAAAAAATTGAGAAAACTGCGTCTGAACCCCCTTTTAAGGTTGAGACACGAACTTAGTTTATGATAGCCAAGATGTTGGAGGTTGTAGGTCTGTTTAAACAAACCTCCAATTCTGTTGGTTTGAGAAAAAGTCCGTTGATGGAGTCATCCCTTAGGGGGTAAAAGATCCGGTCCAGATGGTGGCCTTTTTGCATTCCGAAATGTCGTAAAGTTTTATGACTTGTGGAGGAGGTTAGAAAGAGGGGGTAGTCAGCTATTGATCAAAGGCATATCTATGTCTATCTATATAAACACACATATATACATATATATATATACATATATATATATATATATATATATATATATATATATATATATATATATATATATATACACACATACACACACACATACAGTGGGGCAAAAAAAAAAATTTTTGAAAGACAGAAGGAGAGGAAAAAAAAATCCATGAAATCACATTGAAGGATTTTTAAATAATTTAATTGTAAATTATGGTGGAAAATAAGTTTTTGGTCAATAACAAAAGTTCAACTCAATACTTTGTAACATAACCTTTGTTGGCAATGACAGAGGTCAAACGTTTCCTGTAAGTCTTCACCAGATTGGCACACTGTAGCTGGTATTTTGGCCCATTCCTTCATGCAGATCTCCTCTAGAGCAGATTTTGGGGCTGCCACTGGGTAACACGGACTTTCAACTTCCTCCCCAAATTTTTTTTGTGTTTGTGATCAGTGTCATGCTGGAAGCTCCAGTTCCATCTTCAATGCTCTCACTGATGGAAGGAGGTTTTGGCTTAAAATCTCACAATACATGGCCCCGTTCATTTTTCCCTTAACACGAATCAGTTGTCCTGTCCCCTTTGCATAAAATCAGCCCCAAAAGCATGTTGTTTCCACCCCATGCTTCACAGTAGATATTTTGCAACTTAGCATTCTTTTTCCTCCAAAGACGATGAGTTGAGTTTTTACCAAAACTTCTATTTTGGTTTCATCTGACCACCTGATATTCTCCCAGTCTTCTTCTGGATCATCCATATGCTCTCTGGCAAACTTCGGACGAACGTGCGTGTTCTGGCTTAAGCAGGGGGACACACCTGGCACTGCAGGATCTGAGTCCCTCTCCGCTTAGTGTGTTACTGGCCTTTGTTAATTTGGTCCCAGCTGTCTGGAGGTCACACATTTCTTACAATTGCTCCCACAGTTGATTTATTCACACCAACCTGCTTGCCTATTGTAGATTCACTCTTCCCAGCTTGGTGCAGGTCTCCAATTTTCTTCCTGGTGTCCTTCGACAGCTCTTTGGTCTTGGCCATGGTTGAGTTTGGAGTCTGACTGTTTGAGGCTGTGGACAGGTGTCTTTTATACAGATAACGAGGTCAAACAGGTGTCATTAATACAGGTAACGAGTGCAGGACAGAAGAGCTTCTTAAAGAAGGTGGTACAGGTCTGTGAGAGCCAGAAATCTTGCTTGTTTGTGGGTGACCAAATACTTATTTTCCACCATGATGTACAATTGCATTCTTTAAAAATCCTACAATGTGATGTCCTGGATTTTTTTTTCATTTTGTCTCTCATAGTTTGAAGTGTACCTATGATGAAAATTACAGACCTCTCTCGTCTTTCTGTCGGAGAACTTCAGAACTGCACAATCAGTGGCTGACTAAATACTTTTTTGCCCCACTGTATGGACAAAAGTATTGTAACTCCTGAATATGCATCTGTGATGCACTTCTGCATGGATTGGCAAAAATTCTCCCAGACAAAGTCCCAAATCTTGTAGAGAGCCTTACCACAAGGGTGGAAGCTGTTATAGCTGCAATGAGGGGACAAACTGCCTGCGGATGTAGAATGTCATTAAAAACAATTGTAGGTGTAATGGTTTCATACTCCCCAGATAAAAATTAGTCACCTTGAAGAGACTGAAAGCGTTCAAATCTAATAGCCTTATTCATAGGACGAATGCAAGTTGATCTTGTAACCAATCTTGTTGGTGCCATCTTGCAACCAATATGTGTCAGTAACAACATCCTTGTCTCGGCGGTTATTTGACTGCTCTAGCGGTGCTTTAAGTAGGTAAATCCAACACGTGAAGCAGAAATTTGATTCATCATATTTTACCGTCATCATTTTAAATACTCTCACCAGTACTGCGGTATCATGAATTGCCGTTATACCACCCAGCCCTAGCTGTGGCCCTTAAAAGATGCTCAGTTGGTATTAAGTGTAACAAAGTGTGCCAAGAAAATACCTCACGCACCTCTACACCATCACCAGCCTGAACCATTGATATAAGGCAGGATGGATCTATGCCTTCATGTTGTTTATGCCAAATTCTGACCCAACCATCCAATTGTTGCAGCAGTAATCGAAACTCCTCAGACCAGGCAGCATTTTCCAATCTTCTGATGTCTAATTGGTGAGCTTGTGCAAATTAAAGCCTGTTTTTAGACAGGAGTGAAATTTAGTGAGGTCTTCTGCTGCTGTAGCCCATCTGCTTCAAAGTTTATGTGTTGTGCATTCAGAGATGCTTTTCTGCATACCTTTGTTGTAACGAGTGGCCATTTGACTTGCTGTTGCCCAGTGGTGTGCAGTCAGGCCCTTCTATCCCTTCAGAAAAGGGGTACCAAACAGGTATGTGTAAGATACTATATAAATATACATTCCCTGGCCAAAAAAGGTCACCACCTGGATGTAACTAAGTCAATAGGTAAGAGCCTAACATCCAATAGCTTATCATTTGTTAAACAACCATGTGGACAGACACATCCTGTGGTTGTGGAAAAGATGTTAATCTATTTTAAAAGGGTCAAATTATTGGTATGCATCAAGCAGAGAAAACATCTAAGGAGATTGCTGAAACTACTGAAATTGGGTTAAAGAACTGTCCATTATTAAAAAGTGGAAGGACAGTGGAAAAACATCTTCGAGGAAGAAATGTGGTCATAAAAAAATCTTGACTGATCGTGATCAGCGATCACTTAAATGTTTGGTGAAATCAAATTGTAGAAAAACAACAGTAGAACTCAGGGATATGTTTAATAGTGAAAGTAAGAGCATTTCCACACGCACAATGTGAAGGGAACTCAAGGGATTGGGACTTAACAGCTGTGTAGCCTTAAGAAAACAACTTGTCAGTGAAGCTTACTGGCAAAAATGGCTTCAATTTGCTAGGGAGCTTAAAGATTGGACACTGGAGCAATGGAAGAAGGTCATGCACCCATCATGCCTAGTCGTTAACGTACAAGTCTGTGATAGGAGTGCTATGATCTGGGGTTGCTGCAGTTGATCAGGTCTAGGTTCAGAAACAGTATGTGCCCAAAGAATGAGGTCAGCTGACTACGTGAATATACTGAACGACCAGATTATTCCATCAATGGATTTCGCATACTGAAGAAGGTGCTGCATATTTGCCATTCATAAATAAATGTCACTGTCAATAAGCATGGTAACTTATCTAGATAATGTAAATTAGTGACTTGCAAGGAAACTTGCAATAATTCAGCAGGGTCAGCCCAGTCACAAATGGTATTTCACCTACAAAGTGAAATACCATTTTCTGGCAAAGGAGCAGATAGTGGGCTTTATCTGCAAATAAGCCTAAATTGAGTGGTGGGTTTGGAGTTTACTTGATGTTTTGGATGTCCTTGCATACTGTATACATAAGAAATGAGTCATCCCATTCCATACACTGTACACCACAGCTGTTTCCTTTCTATCAGCTCAAAAGAAGTCTCGCCATTCTCATATGACCTCTCGCATTTTTGCAGAATGAACAGCCACTCACTGGACGTGTTCTCTTTTTTAAGAAGATTCTCTGTAAACCCTACAGATAGCCGTGTGTGACAATCCCAATAGATCAGCAGACTGATCAGTAGACTCAAACCAGCCTGTCTAGCAATCTAGAAAATGCAATTTAAGTAGGCAACATTTTAAAGCATGTGGGCTGTAATCACAGAGTAAACAGATGGCCGTTTCCTTGGCAGTGCTCCATAAGAATCTTGTTTGCGTTGGTGAAACCCAGCAGCTTCAAGATGAGAGTATAAAGGCCCGCTATTGCTAATTTGATAAGTAAGCAAGAGCATGTATAGTCTATGTGTTTTTTGAGACCCCATGCACATGTATGTTGTCTCTGTGACCTGCTCAACATGTCAGCTATTTTCTGATGTGTTAACTGGACAAGAATTTGTCGGCTGTTTGCCAGCCACTTTTCTTGAGCCCGCTACCATTGCAGTGTGTGAAAGGCTTTCAGAAATTTAAAATAAATGTTTGTATGCAAATAATATTAAACATTTGTGTGTCTGTGTCACAGATGTAACTTCCTTATGGGGACCGTTATCTATGCTGTTGTCAGTGGTTTTATAACTTACAGTGGAAAACTTCCACGACATTTGAAAACAAGCTCATCACAACTCAATTTGATCCATTGAGTTCCTGTCAACTGTATGTTAGTTTCACGTACAATTGTCGAAAGAAACTCTAATGATAAAAAGCGTTTGATTCTGAGAGCACAGAGTCCTTGTGTCCCTGCACGACATCATCTTGTATGCTACTAGGCAGCTTCCATATAAAAATCATATAAAAACATATAAACAACCCTAAACTGTACACCCGATAAGTAAGCTTTTGAGGGCAGCGCCAAGTCAAGTCAAGTCAAGTCAGATTTATTTATATAGCGCTTTTTACAATGGAGCATTTTCTCAAAGCAACTTTACAAGTTTAGATTATATCCTAATAACTACGTCCAATCCCAAATTGAGCAAGCCTAGGGCGACAGTGGCAAGG
>JAJAGP010001457.1:0-191118 GCA_025084515.1 Ancistrus triradiatus
TGGTATAACCCAAAGGACTAGATATGACTTCCCTTTTACTTAGAGCAACATCAGCCAACTGCAGCTCTCTGTGAGCACATATATAGAAATGGACTAGATAGTGGTCTCTTTTAGCATGTCTTATTACAGGGGAGAAAACCATTTGTGGGAGCTAATTCGCAGTGACTGTGCTGGATAAAAATATTGCAAGCCATTCTGTTCAAAATGCTAACAATATTCACAAAAACCTGCCTTGAAAATCGAAATAACTTTTGCTCTAAAGCCGTTTTTTCACGCATTACTTTATGGCATCTTCACTCTGATACCATGTGACAGGATGAGTCTGGCTTTATCCTTTGAGAACAATTTGTTTCAAGCCAGCTGGCAGTAATGTCCTTTAGCTCTCCGCACTTAAGCATACAGACCAGAATTTCAGGTTTTTAAGTCTTGAGTCCCTCCCAGCAGATCTCCCATGCTGAGTTCCTTCTAACCTGACTGCCATAAACTCAACTAAAATTTAAAGGCATGTGGCTTGTCCATCAATAACCACTGGTCAAGAAACTGAAACAGAAACGTCCCTTCAAAGGCCGAGTAACCAAAAGCTCTCTTCTGTGAAGTGTACCTACAACAGATGGGTTTAGTGTCAAACATAAAATGAAGCTATAAAGGCATTTATTAACCACATTGGTCACATAATTACAAGAAAAAATATGTGATTATTTACATATATAATAATAATAAATTACATATTAAGTTATTGATTTTATTTAACTCAGATTCTACTTAATCTGATTGACTCCACTATCTATTGCACAGAATACATAACACAGACACAGGTGCTGAGAATTAAGATGTCTCTGTGTTACTTTTCCTTAGGTGTTGGCAAAATATTCTTAGACTGTGGTGACAGAGTTGGCATGCAAGGAGGAAAAAAACATAGTTTATTTTTTCATTTAATTACAAAGAGAGAGAGAGAGAGAGAGAGAGAGAGAGAGAGAGAGACCTGAAGAGCGAGTCAGGGCATGTAGTGCTCCATGAAATCTACCCCTTCATTCCCTATGGTAGGAGTAACATATTACTGTCCTGGAGGGCACAACACTAGTGCTTTCCCTGATTTAATCAACCAGATCCACTTCACCAGCTAATTATTAGTTTATTCATGGTGATGAAAAAAGCATAATTGAGTACAGACCCAATTCAGTTATTTCATGGCTCGAACATTACATATAGTATTTTGGAAAAATCATATACATGTTTTATAATTATGCACATTTGGAAATACATAGTTTTTCTCTTTGGTAGCTCTAATGGACTCCACTGCTTTAAAACCAAACATTATTATTGGCATTACTTCTCAGCTCCACTGACAGATCAACTAACAGAAGAAGTATGTGGCCTGTAAAACGGTTACCAGAAAAAGGATCATGTTCCAACATGCCATAATGTAGCCCGGTGAATACATACAGTGTGCTTAATAGAACATACCAGGTAACCCTTTTAGCAACTCTAAAGGTTTCTTATCCTTTTAAAACACTGTAATTTAGACCCCTCCTCCCCTAAAGTAGGTTAAGCAGAGTAAATTCAATAAATTCCAACAATCAATATAGAAATGAAATCTTTGTTTTGTTGTTCCTGCAGCTTGTTTGTGGTCATTGGCCAAAAAGTTTGAACAAATAAACAAATCCATAGAGAAAGTAAACATAAATTAAGCATGTTGCTTGCAACAGCACAGACCTTAAAGCGGGGATTCATTTAATCACATTACTTATTGTGAATTGGAGATTCTTTACTTTTTGCAAACTAAAATAGTTCCAGCTGTAGCTTACTCAGGGCAGCACTATGGTGGTTCATAGTGCTGGTGGTTCATTTCCTGGTCTGGACTATAGCTGTGTGGAGTTTCCATGTTCTTCCTGTGTCTATGTGGGTTGACTCCTGGTACTCTGAACTTCCAAAAACATTAATTAGGTCAGCTAGTGTCTCCAAAGTGTCTCAATGTGAATGTCTGTGTATCAAGTTAATGCAAGCCCAAATCAAAAAAAGTTGAGACAGTATGGAAAATGCATATAAAAAAAAAAAAAACAGTGTTTCTTACATTAACTACGACTTTTATTGCAGATAATATGAACCTGACATATTTCATGGTTTCACTGGTCAACTTCATTTCTTTTGCTAATAAACATCCATTCCTGCATTTCAGGCCTGCAACTCATTCCAAAAAACGTTGGGATGGTAAAGCATTTACCACTTTGTAATGTTGCCATTCCTTTTCGCCACACTTAAAAGACGTTTTGGCAGAGAGGATACCAAGCAATTCAGTGTTTCAGCTGCTATTTTGTCCCATTCTTCCCGAAAACAAGTCTTAAGGTGTGTTAAGGTATGGGGTCCTCAATGTCGCTTTTTTTCGTTCAAAATTCTCCAGACATTCTCTAATGGGGACAGGTCAGGACTGGAGGCAGGACAGTCCTGTACCCATACCTTGCCTCTGTAATGTGGCAGCATTGTTGAAAAAAGCATGGATGTCCCTGGAAAAAATGACATCTTGAAGGCAGCATATGCGGCATTCTGCATTAATGCGGCCATCATAGACGTGTAAATGACCTTTGCCAAGGGCACTGACCCAACCCCATACCATGACAGACACTGGCTTTTGGACTGTAGTAGCTGATTACAGTCTGGATGACTCATTTTATGTATTATTCGGCGCACACTACGTCCATTTCTTCCAAAAAAATACTGATCCATCTGAGCACAATACATGTGTACACTGTGTGATAGTCCATCCCAGATGCCTCTGAGCCCAGAGAAGTTGCCACCACTTCTGGACAGTGTAAAGTAAAGTTTTAAGTGGCATTTGTGAATGTAACTCTGTATTTCTGTTTTGTAGTGCTTGACAAAGGTTTGTCAAAGTAATCCTTGCCCACGTGGCTATATCAACTATTGATGAATAACAGTTCTTGATGCAGTACCGTCTGAGGGAACGAAGATCACGGATATTCAGCTCAAGCTCTTGTCCTCGGCCTTTACGCACTGAAATTCCTTCCAATTCCTTGAATAATTTAATAGTATTATGCACTGTAGAGGGAGAAATATGCAAATCCTGCTAATCTTTTTTGAGGGACATTTTTTTACATGCATTTTTTGACAAACTGGAGATTCTCTGGCTATCTTTGCTCATCAAAGACTCAGCCTTTCCTGGATGTTGCTTTTGTACCAAATCATAATTACAATCACCTGTTTGAAATCACATAATTATTTAGTTTTTTAAATATATTCACTTCACTTCACTTCCGCCTGTGGTCCCGTCTGGGACATAGGCCGCCAACCAGCTCTCTCCAGGCATCACGGTTCTGGGCGAGTCTCTCCAGCTGTCCCCACGTCTTGCCCATCTGCTTTGCGTCTGCATCCAGGTCTCGGCGCCAGGTATTTCTAGGCCGTCCTCTCTTCCTCTTCCCTTGGGGGTTCCAGGTGACGAGGGATTGTTTGGTGATGTTGGAGTTTAAGATTTGCAGAGGGATTACTACAGCAATTGTGGCCAATCACCAAATACAATCGCAGTGCGTCTCTGAAGGATGTCTTGGTCAACAGGCTGTTGCTTTGTTCGTTGCCACAATTCTACATTGCTGATCTTATCGGGCCAGCGGATCTTTAAGATCTTTCTGAGACAGGTGTTAATGAAAACCTGGATTTTCTTCATGGTGGTGCCGGTGGTTCTCCAGGTCTCTGCTCCGTAGAGTAGTACTGGCTTTACTAAGGTGTTGAAGAGCCTGATCTTGGTGGTGCTGCTGATCTCGCTGGATACCCAGATGTTCTTCAGCTGATGGAAGACTGTTCGTGCTTTACCGATGCGGGTTCTGACGTCTGCATCTGTTCCTCCATGGCTGTCCAGGATGCTTTTAAATATATTACTAGCTCTAAATTGCTCCAGTCCCAGCTTTTTTTGGAATGTGTTGGAGGCCCGAAATGCAGGATTGGATCAGTTTATTAACAAATGAAATTAAGTTGACCAGGAAAAAACATGAAATATCTCATTTTCATGCTGTCTGCAATACATTAAAAGTCAAAGTAAATGTAAGAGACACTGTGTGATTTTTATATGTAATTTCCATCTTTTTCTGATTTGGGGTTGTATGTCATTGTTAGGATCAATTGTCCCCAGAAGGAAAGAAAGATCTGACATCTTTTACCTTGTGGGGTGATTTTGCCAGTCTTCACAAGAAAATTTGCTCTTACAAAAACTTCAATTTTCATTTGAAAAACCAAAAAAGTCAAAAGATTTGCTTTAGGTTACTGAAATTATGGTTAGGATTATGTGAAGGTTAGGTGAACCACAACAATATTATGTCACTGGAAAGTCCTCATTATGATAAGACAAACTACTGGTTAGTCCCCAGCTCCTCATGACCCTGAATCAGCTTAAACTGGTATGGAATTGCATGAATGAATGAATGAATGAATGTAGGTTGTTCATGGTACATTTTAAGCTTTGCTCTACAGTACAGCACATTAGAATATTGATGTTTAAATAATAAAATATTTGTATGTGCCTTTCATTTTAATATATTTGGTGTTTATTAATGTAGGCTTGGGATATGTACTGAACAAGTGACTTAATACAACACCTGCAATGTAAATTCCATTTTCCATAAGCTTTCTATATTGACACACAACAGTCTTTAATCTCCCCTCATCCACAAGCATGCTGGGTTGATTCTCTTTTTCGGTCTTGGCACAGATGTTCTGCTGTTAACATGCAATGCTAGACTATGCTAAGCTAAGCTAATCAGACCTTGCTAACATATGCCCAGCTGTTATCACCAACAAGACAGCAAGAAGTGGAAGTGAGCTAAAAACAGTGAAATAGGGGGAGGTGGGGAGGGGGCACACTGAGCAGCATGCATGTGCATAAACATCCTGCAGGCAATGGGAGTCATCCTGGGAAATATTTATCTTAGCTGGTAATGCAAAAAGGCAGCCAAAGCCTTAAACTGGCCTTTAGCTATTTTCTCTGGAATAGAGGGAATAGTGTACGTTGACTGTGTGTGTGTGTGTGTGTGTGTGTGTGAGTGTGTGTGTGTCTGTGTCTGTGTCTGTGTCTGTGTGAGAGGGGACCGAGAGGACAAATGAAAGAATTCAGTAGAAGAGATCTAGGGAAAAAGGAAAGTAAAGGGAAGACAGGATGGTGCAGAGGAGAAGCGATGGAGAAATATAAAATGGATGTGGACAGGAATGGTGGTTGTAGGAACAGGTAATGAATGAATGTCCAGAAAGGAGATGTGTGTGCCCTAGACCTGTAGGGTAAGACAAAGGCAAAGGGGTGCATGTGAGGAAAAATTAAGAGAATATCACTTGAGGTGATAGGTCTGTGTGTATGGTGGGGGTCTAATGTGAATGGCAGAGTTGTCACCCCATCTGGGGCAAATCTCTTCTGACATTCCACATTGTCTCAAGATGGACGGCACACATGCACACAATCTAAGATACAGTACAACTGTACATACTGTACAGACTTCTTGTTCTCCTTTTAACTGTTCCTGTTAGGAGTCACCATAGCAGATCGTCTCCATCTCACCCTATTTTCTACAGCTTCACCTGTCACAATAACCACCTACATGTCCTCCCAAGCCACAACCCTAAACCTCCTCTTTGACCTTCCTCTACCTCACACACGACTATCCATCTCAGTCTTGCCTCTCTCACTTTATCTCTATTCCGTCCTACCTGAGTTGTTCCTCAAATATATTTATGTCTGATCCTGTCTAACCTCCTGCCTCCCGATGTAAATCACAGCATCTTCAGCTATGCCACCTCCAGCTCCACCTCCTGTGTTTTTTGTCAGCACCACCATCATAAACCATATAACAGAGCAGGTCTTGCTGCTCGTTTCCACTCTTGCAGATACCCTTTTATCACAGATCACTCCTGCCACTATTCACCACCTACCATTCTGTCTGCACTCTCCTCTTCACCTCTCTACCACACTCCACAACACTCATCAGCAAGTATTTAAACTCCATGCAATCACATCATCCACCATTCAACTCACATGCTCAGTCTTACTCCTACTGACTTTCATTCCCTTTCTCTCCAGTATATTTTGTCCCTTCTCCAGGCTTGCCTTGAACCTGCTCCCTACTCTCAATACAGATCACATTTCCATCCATGAACATCATAGCCCATGGATACTCACGTAATCTTTTTAGGCTACAGTAATGTCAGTATAAAGAGTATAAAGAGTGTGCAAAAAATACATATATGCACAATAAGTACCGCTGAAAACAAGAGTGAAACACTGTCATCTACACGGCATTCGAAGCCTAAACTGTTATACATATTACTCCCCAAGGAAATGTTTATTTCCTAATATAATTTGTTATACAGTGGTGCTTGAAAGTTTGTGAACCCTTTAGAATTTTCTATATTTCTGCATAAATATATAAAACATCATCAAATTTTCATCAGATTTAGATAAAGAGAACCCAGTTAAACAAATGAGACAAAACTATTATACTTGTTCATTTCTTTATTGAGGAAAATTATCCAATATTACATATTAGTGAGTGGCAAAAGTATGCAAACCTTTGCTTTCAGTATCTGCTGTGACCCCCCCTTTGCAGCAATAACTGCAACTAAACGTTTTCTGTAACTGTTGATCAGTCCTGCACACCGGCTTGGAGGAATTTTAGTCCATTCCCCCGTACAGAAAAGCTTCAACTCTGGGATGTGGGTGGGTTTCTTCACATTAGCTGCTCGATTCAGGTCCTTCCACAACATTTCGATTGGATTAAGGTCAGGGCTTTGACTTGGCCATTCCAAAAGATTAACTTTATTATTTTTTAACCATTCTTTGGTAGAACGACTTGTGAGCTTAGGGTCGCTGTGTTGCTGCATGACCCACCTTCTCTTGAGATTCAGTTCATGGACAGATGTCCTGACATTTTCCTTGAGAATTCTCTGATATCATTCAGAATTCATTGTTCCATCAACGATGGCAAGATATTCTGGCCCAGATGCAGCAACACAGGCCCAAACCATAACACTACTACCACCATGTTTCACAGATGGGATTAGGTTCTTATGCTGGAATGCAGTGTTTTCCTTTCTCCAAACATAACACTTTTCTTTTAAACCAAAAAGGTCTATTTTGGTCTCATCTGTCCACAAAAAAACATTCTTCCAATAGCCTTCTGGCTTGTCCACGTGATCTTTAGCAAACTGCAGACGAGCAGCAATGTTCTTTTTGGAGAGCAGCGGCTTTCTCCTTGCAGCCCTGCCATGCACCCCATTGTTGTGCAGTGTTCTTCTGATGGTGGACACATGAACATTAACATTAGCCAATGTGAGAGAGGGCCTTCAGTTGCTTAGAAGTTACTCTGGGGTCCTTTGTGACCTCGTCAACTATTTTACACGTCTTGCCTCTTAGATTGATCTTTGTTGGTCGACCACTCCTGGGGAGGGTAACAATGGTCTTGAATTTCCTCCATTTGTACACAATCTGTCTGACTGTGGATTTGGTGGAGTCAAACTCTTTAGAGAGGTTTTATAACCTTTTCCAGCCTGATGAGCATCAACAACTCTTTTTCTGAGGTCCTCAGAAATCTCCTTTGTTCGTGCTATGATACACTTCCACAAACACGTGTTGTGAAGAGCAGACTTTGATAGATCCCTGTTCTTTAAATAAAACAGGGTGCCCACTCACACCTGATTGTCATCCCATTGATTGAAAACACCTGACTCGAATTTCACCTTCAAATTAAGTGCTAATCCTAGAGGCTCACATACTTTTGTCACTCGCTAATATGTAATATTATATAATTTTCCTCAATAAATAAATGACCAAGTATAATATTTTTGTCTCATTTGTTTAACTGGGTTCTCTTTATCTACTTTTAGGACTTGTGTGAAAATCTGATGATGTTTTAGGTCATATTTATGCAGAAATGTAAAACATTCTAAAGGGTTCACAAACTTTCAATCACCACTGTAACTGTTAAGACCTGAGTTGTTAAAGCAAACGGACGTCAGTTGACAGTTTACATATTGAGGTGTTTTATATTGGGTTTATTCTATGGCACGAGTAGCAACACTGGCCAGTAGCAAAAAGTCTGATACGAGCACTAATTCTTGCTATTATGTTTATGCTCATTGTAACAGTTTTTGAAATAATGTCTTCAATGGTCAGGAGAAATAAAGGAGGAAAAGCAAGTGTGAAAATGATTTCATTTAGTATGAAAAAATTGCAGGCTTGTTTCTGCTGGTTTCATTCAACCTCTCTCTCTCTCTCTCTCTCTCTCTCTCTCTCTCTCTCACCCTTTACATACAAGTCTCCCTTAAAAACATGACAAGCCTGCAACTCCTCTCTCTACTGACAACACAGATTGCATTTGCCAATGCAGGAATGCCATGTGTTTCTCTGTTTTTGCTCCAGGAATGCATAAAGGATTGCTTTGTCTTTGTCCGAGTGACAGGTCCAGTGTTGTGTGGACATATTGCTGGTCACCAAGGCGAAATTCCTTTTTAAAATTAGTTTCTGAGGTTTAGATTACAGTTTAGAATATGGTTACAGAGGTTTAGATTATCATTTCCAAGTGGAACCACTTCCATGGGTGCTTTATAGTCTTGCATGGCTGTGTTCAGAGGTAATGCAGACAGTGTCTGCTTGAAAACAAGTTTGAACTTTGTGATTGTTCTTGGGTTTTCTCGTTTTTGTCTTTGGAAAACCCATGTACAATGTATTTTCGTAACAGATGATTAAAAGTGCACATGTTGACTTATTCAGCTTCAGAATTAGCACCCTTAGTAAAGATGGTTAAAACAACAGGTATGAAAATGTCTGCTTTTAAGTAGCTTAATCTCAGATTAAAATAATCAATACTGTAACTTGTGTGACAAATCTTGGCAAATGCATTCTCATTTGTGTTTAAAGATTTAAAAGCTTTAAGACGCTGCCCATGGCTGTCCATGGTTTTGTGGGTATAACTAGGAGCTGAAATTAATTCCACCAAATTCCCTTAGTCATTCCTCAGTGCAGGAAAAGACCCTGGAGGATCTATAGAGATTCTTCTTAATGACTGTTCAATGACTGTACAAATTCCTTGTTTTGTATTATCCACTATCGTCAAGCTATATTTGGAGACGCAGTACTCCAAAGAGAGATTACAAGCTAAATCAATACATTATTTGTCAATATTTGTGATGAGTGTCTTGTTAAGTACAGTTTTAATTTTGTATTGTTTTATATTCTTTACTTTTAAATTGACTTGGTGTCAGATTAAGTAGAACTGAGTAGCATTTAACATTGCTTTCAGCATGAATGGATATTTGCGACAAGAACAAGGAATTGTAAATTCCAGTCAGTCATATATACATTGGGCCAGTTTAGAGTGAACAGTTAACCTAGCACATCTTGGGATTTAGGAGGAAACTGGAGCACCCCAGAGTAAATCCACACAGATTTGGGTAGGACAGGAGAACACAGTGAAACAGGTTTGTTGAAACACTGTGTTCAATTTGACTGTATAGTATTTCTAAGAACTACAGGACGTGCCTGAGAAACAGAGCTCAGAGATGTGTTGTTTACACCATTCATGCCAGTCAAATTATAAACGCGCCCCTATAAAGTCTCTTCTCAGAAACATAAAGGACTTCCAATGATTTCTTCAAGATAACGTGTATCAAAGGGATATTGCTGGATGCAAACTTGGCTTGGTAATTCTAAATTACTTCTTGACCAGTAATCTAATCGGTACTGATTATTATTTCAGTCAATAAATCATTTACATTTACATTTACAGCATTTAGCAGACGCCCTTATCCAGAGCGACTTACAATTTATACAATCTTACAATCCAAGCAATTGTGGGTTAAGGGTCTTGCTCAAGGACCCAACAGTGGCAACTTGACAGAGGTGGGATTTGAACCCTGGACCTTCTGGGCCAGAGTCCAGCACCTTACTTGCCTTACCCGCTAGGCTACCACAGTAAGTTATTTGGCCTGTCAAAGTTTTAAGTACATGCATCCCATTAACCATTAATTATCCTGATCAGGGTCGTGGCAGAGGGTTTCTATTCTAGTTGGAATACACTGGGTGCAGGCAGCGGTACATCATGGACAGGTCACCAGTCCATTGCAGGCTTCAAAAAGGGAACAGCCAACTTTTACATTGCAAGTATCCGCCAGGCTGCTGTTTGCAGTAGCTGGAGACGGAAAATTTTAAACGAATAAATATTAATGGCAGACTACAATGACAGTAACACAGACACTGGATTTTGGGTTCAGGTAAGTCAGATTGTTTTGTTTTCCCATCAAACTCTCAGCCATTACAAAAATTCTACCCTGTCTGCTACAATCATCTTTACTATAGTCAAACTTTTAGGTGATAGTTTTTTAGGTTTATGTCCTTGATGGGGGCACCGACTGGAGTTAACAGACAATCAGTTTGTGTTTGTTGTGTGTCTTTTTAACATAATCAACCAGATTGAATGGAACACAATTTGATTGATCAGTTATTACTGAACAGCTTTAACTGGTTCATTCATTGTTTGTTTCTGTTTGTCGATCAGTGAGGACTTTGAAGAAACACACGTGTGCTGTGTCTGTGTTAGAGCCATTACAATGCAATTTGTAGTGCAGTAACTTGACATACTGTTTAGTACAGTGGTATGCTGTTTGAGACACTGCCAGTCTGTGTGGTTATTCAAAGTTTGAGATGTAGACATCTAATGGATTACAGGTAAGAATGACTACATTTTAAATAAAATCTGAGCATGTCTATTTTTACCACAAGCAAAGATGATATGTATGTGTCTGTAACAATGAGCAAGCCTCATGATAACAATAAGCTTCCAAAACAAGTGTCATCATTTTCAATAGTTTTGTGTATTATATCTAAACCACTAATTATAGCAAAGTTCCTGTTTAACCTGGCCTTTTCATGTATTTCATACCTGTATTATATTATGATACAATTTGAACCAATTGTATTAATTTATTCATTAATTAATTTTTTTAGCCATTTAATCCTAATCAGTGTTGCAGGAATGCCGGTGTCTAGCCGAGTGCAGAGGTCTCAAGGCAGGAACAACCCTAGACAGGGCGTCAATCCATACACTGACACACTCATATGGGAAACGGGGACACGGGGAGGACACTGATGTATGGAGGACATGCAAACTCCACACAGACGAAGTCCAAGGTCTGGGGACACTGAAGCTGTGAGGCAACCATGCTAACCACTGTACCACCGTGCTGCCAAACAATTGCACTGACACTTCATGTTAAATTATTTTGTTTAGAAGTATATGCATTCGGATGCAGCCAAATTTTTTATCTGTATAATTTTTGGGCACATGAACAGATTTAAAATAGGGTTATACTGTTTACATGACCAATTGGAAAAAAAATTTATAAAAATCAGACTGACAATTATTGTACATGTAGCAATATGTACATTCAGCAAGAAACATTTTTATACATGTCCATAGTTATCACAACTACTGTATACTTAACCACAATTCTATATACTTTTTGCGAACTGTGAAAAGAATTATTTGCATATTATTACGTTGAATATTATTAATGATCAGATATTAATTCATTAAAATGGAAAGCTTTCAGTTTCCATGAAGGACCTTACTTTAAACCAGTTTTGAGTTAAGGCCATTTTTGAGACATGCCCATTGTTTACACACGAGTTTTGCAGACCTCTGTTTTTTCAGAGTTTTTTCAGTCCTCTGAATCTTAGACACAACTATCAAAAGCCACTGAACTCCTACAATGCATACAATTCAACAGTGCATAGAGAGTATATTTGATAAGGAATGGACATACAGTGGTGCTCAAAGTTTTGAAACTCTTTAGAATGTTATATATTTCTGTAAAAATATAACATAAAATTAAATAAAAATCATCCAATGTGTGAGTGGCAAAATTAGGTGAACCTCTCAGTTCATTTGAAGTTGAAATTCGGAGTCGGAGGTTTTGAATCAATGGAATGGCAATCAGGTGTGAGTAGGTGCCCTGTTATATTTAAGGACCAGAGATCTATCTCTCTGATCTTGACAACACATGTTTGTGGAAGTGGCACTTTGGAGATTTCTGAGCACCTTGGGAAACATAGTGGTTAGTGATCGGGCTGGGAAACATTACAAACCATCTCGAAAGAGTTTGCACTATACCAATAGACAGTCAGTCAGATTTTGTACAAATGAAGGAAATCCAAGCTATTGTTACCCTCCCGGGAGTGGTTAAACAACAAAGAGCACTCCAAGAACAAAGCGTGTAATAGTCCGCAAAGTCACAAAGAACCCAGTGCAATTTCTAAGGAACTAAAGGCCTCTCTCACATTGACAAATATTAATGTTTATAAGCCTACCATAAGGAGAACACTGAACAAGCAATGGGCTGCATGGCAGGGTTGCAAGGAGAAAGTCACTGCTCTATAAAAAGAACATTGTGGTCCATCTTCAGTTTGCTAATGATCACATGCAAGAACCAGAAGACTATTGGGAAAATGTTTTGTGGATAGAGAAGACATAACTTCTTTTTTAAAAAAAGAACAATATAAAAATAGAACTTTTGGTTTAAATTAGAAACTTTATGTCGGGAGAAAGGATAACACTGCACTCCAACTTAAGATCTTTTTTTCCAATTTGTGAAACATGGTGGCAGTAATATCATGGTTGCCTTCATTGATATAGCAATAAATTCTGAATTATACCATTTTCTACAGGAAAATGTCAGGAAATGCATCCATGAACTGAATCTAAAATGTGGTTTATGCAGTAAGACAATGAGCCTAAGTACACAAATTGTTCAACCAAACAATGGTTAAAGAAGATTAAAGTTAATATTTTGGAATGGCCAAGTCATAGTCCTGTCCTTAATCCAACAGAAGTGTTTTGAAAGCACCTGAAGCAAGCAGTTCATGTGAGGAAACCCAGCAATGTCTCAGAGTTGAAGTTGTTCTGTACAGAGGAATGGACTAATTGATTTGCCACTCAGTAATATGTTATATTGGATTATTTTCCTCAATAAATAAATGACCAAGTATAATATGTTTGTGTCATTTGTTTAACCAGGTTCTCTTTATCTACTTTTAGGACTTGTGTAAAAATCTGATGATGTTTTAGGTCATATTTATGTAGAAATATAGAAAATTCTAAAGGGTTCACAAACTTTCAAGCACCACTGAATGAAGAAATACAGAAATTCTAAAGGGTTCATAATCTTCATGCACAACCATAGAATTTCTATTTTGAGCTAAAATGTGGGTGACTGGTATGTTAGAAACATTACGACACAACATCACACCCTGTTTTGCAAGGGTGATATGTTACTGTTTTACTACTGTTAGGTGTATACAATTTTTTGGGCACCTTCACACAAATGCTATACATTTATTATACACGTACATTAAATCCTGCTCGCTACACTAAGAGAAAGAGCACGAATGTTAGGCATAGATTATGCAAGAGCCTTTGGTGCTGGAAGGGCAAATTACATTGCTGTCTCTTCTTCTGAGCGTCAGACTGACAAACACACTGGCGCTGTCCCTATCGCGACCTTCCCCAGAGCGTACTGTAACCCTACAGAACACACACTCTAGAGCTATGATTGTTATTGTGTGTAATGTTGAGTTGGATAGATCTATAATATTTTAAATAAAGTGTGAAAATGCCTTTCTTTTAAATTCAGCTTCCAACATGGACTATCTTCTATGCTTCTTAGAAACTGCAGCATGGCATCACGAAACCCAAAAATGTTGTATTTATTTACTGTAACCACCCCTCCAACCCTCAATTATCTGAACAACCCTCAGGTTTCATTAAGACCAGTGCTCTGGGAGACACGCTTTTCAATTAAAAGGCTATGGGCACTGGAACGGGTGGGGCATATTCTGCTGTATGTGTGGGAGAGAGCAGGCTTTTAATTAAATTATCATTAGCCCCATCCAACTAATGTTCATGTTTGACCCTCACCTCAAGCAACAAGCTGATGATGAGCCTAATGTGAGTGAAGGAAACCACACACACACACACACACACACACACACACATACACAGGCAGTATCGAACGTGTATTATATAATCCCAGCTTCATTAAAGTATTCAAATATTACCGATGGAATAATAAACAGTTTCTCATTTGGCTTCTCATGCCCATAAACCTTATTTGGATCTTTGTTTGGATTATTCTGTAATACAATACAACGTTGCATTGCAAACCCATATTTCAACTAGTGGCATATCTGTGGTACAAGGTCTCTGGTAAATCATTGCCCACTAACATCAGGGCATAGCTCACTTTACAAACAATATACGCTAAGCTCTTTCTAAACAACAGAAATAGGCTAGTACACAAAGGGTAAATTAACAAAGATAGCCTGCCATCAAACTTGAAGACACATCTCCTTGGAGTGATAGTATACAGTTCAGCTCTCTTAGGTTACTATGTTCCTTCACCCCCCTTCCTCTCTCTCTTTCTCTCTCTCTCTCTCTCTCTCCCAGCAGCATGTCTGCTCTCAGTCTCCTCTACATCTGCAAGTGATCTCCTCCAGCCCAAAACACTCTTACCCTGAGAAAAAAAGAAGAAAAGAGGAAAGAAAAAAGAGAGAAAGGGGAAAACAGAGAGTTTACTGCATCCTGCCTTAATGAGAAACCCCCCATCTGTCCCCAGCAGGATAGACAGAGAGAGGGACGGTCGTGCCGAGCAGCGGAAGAGAGGACTGAGAGAGAAGGGAGGGAGGGGAGCTGCAGTGACCCCTCTATGTGGCGGCTTCTCATTAGCTTAGGTTGGGGAAGCTTGTTAACCTCGCTAATCGAAGCGGGAACTAGGATAAAGCGCTGGAATTTACTGCCAGCTTCTCTCACATCAAAGGACACTGGGTAGCGGTGGAGAGAGGAGGGGTAAAGATGCGTATGGGTGTGTGTGAGTATTGAGTATACATGTGCCTGGATGTTTGTGAGAAACAATACACAATTACCCCATAGAAGAAGAAGGGTGAAGTAAGCAGGTGGAGGCTTCGAAAAATTGCGTGTGCGTGTGTGTCTGTGCGTGACATATTCAATAAATGTACTAGATCCACAAGCAAAAAAAGTATGAAAAGTTTAAAAGATATAGCACTACAAAGAAATAAACTTTAAATCAGTAAAAAAATCAGACATTTTTTAATTAAATGAAAAATTTTTGTATAACTCTGGGAATGTTTTCTTTTCACTTCCTTTTTTTTGCGCTTCTGAACTTGTGGTAAGTTTATCACAGGTGGGTGGGACAAAGAAGAAACACACACCTTAAATGTCTGTTGCTCAACTGGAATTTGAAGCGACAAGTTCTTTGACCCATAGCCACACAACTTAATGAACCATGGCATGTCACCCAACATGGTGGAATGATCTCAAGGCTCTGCTCAAATTTGCTAGTGTGCAATCATAGCTAGCTTGCTATGCAGTTGCATTACAGGTGTTATCTTCTACTTGCAGGGCTAGTGTGCTGCAAAATTGGTGTTTTAGCAAGTAGAAAACAAAAGTAGAGCAAAATCTATGTGATACATAAATGATAGAAAACAGTTGTAAACTGTGAGAGCTAGAGCGCCAGTAATAAATAAATGAATTGATTGCATTTACATGTACACTTAAAACACTGTCAAATGCATGTTAAACATAAGCAGTAGTTTTGTTTAAATAAACATGGATCATGCAGAGACTGTTGACATCTGATATAGAACATCAAAATGGTAAGATTCAAAACCATCACACACGCAGCACAAATATCTCATCCCTCGCCATTGCAGCTTCAAGAACAGAGAACAAAAACCTCATTGAGCATCAAATTAAAGCCAGAGATAAAACACTGTTTAGCTCAAAATATCAAAATGATCCACACTGATTAATTATCAATTAATCATTTTAAAGCAAGCGCTCAGAACAAACAACAGCGGCAATCGTTTATATTCAGTTTAAATATGTGTCAACATGCATTAAATTGACTGTACATTACTCCCATTTATAAAGGCTAAACCTTAAAGAAACCAGCTTTGATAAATAACAATAGGGTACTGACCAGATCTGAAGTGTTACATAAAAACATAGCAGATCCTTCAGTATTTCTTCATAAACTGATCAAAAGCTTTATGATCATAAAGTTTGTCTTTTAATTGAAGTCCCAGAAAATGCATTCTCTGTCGAGATATCTCACCCTGTCCTGTTTCTGTCATGCATATCAAGAACTTGGAGAAGTCCTGGAGTATTTTTTTTCTCTGTCTCAAAGTCAGTCTCATCAATTAGCAATCATCACCTAATCGGTTAATTCAGCAGTCACTTCCTAATTACCCATGCAGACTTCTTACAGATCCCTGAAGTTCTACCCAGTCAGAGTGCTAATTTATAATAATAATTATTACCCACCTGTTCTGGAAAGTAATGTTCTTATTAGCTAATAGGTGTGTTAATATATAATCAATAAACATAACAGTGTCACAATATGTAAATAAATAGGGATCAAAAATATAAGACAAAAAGAGTAGCAGAGTCAGTGGTTTTTGAAAAAAATATTTTTGTTATTTATAACAGTAAAATAGTTTTTTAAATATTTGTATTTCATCTTTTATTTTGGTGCTCAAGGGAGTCCTGGTAGTGCCTTCCAACCAGATCCAGCGTCACATACAGATACGACATACATCATACACAGGCTGTGCCTGAGAGAGGGGAAGACAGGTGGGGAACCCACTATACTGGTGTCCCATCCAGAGTGCAGAACCAACTGGCAAGATAGATCAGAGTGTAGCTGAATTTAACTGAAAAATATTTTGGATACAATATACAGTGAAATTTTTGTATCCTCTGAGAGTCCTAGCTGGGCTCTCCAATGATCCTCAAAACAATTCACATTGTTCATATTGTTGCAAAGGTAGCATTATCGTAGGCGTAACTGAAGCTACTTTTATGACCACCTCAGGGCAGTCTTAGCAGGATTATACCAGGAAATATTCAAGATCTGTCAACAGTGTGACACGAAGAGTACACTGCCACTCGCTGTGACCTTCACTGAAACCACATGAAATGGAGAAAGAAGAAATTTCAGTTCATTTAATACAATTATGTCCATATTACATTATAATGAAGAAAAGTTAAACCAACAATAATGAAATGTTTCATTCAGAAATTTTATCAATGTATAGTTATTTTAAATAATGTAAAAGGACTACCTTACTTATTTCCAGGGGTGGACAGCAATAAAGTACATATGCTTGAGTACTGTACTTAAGGGTGCTTTTTGAGTATCTATACTTTAGCGGAGTATTATATTTTTTTGCAAACTTATGACTTTTACTTCACTATAGTTTAAAGACAAATATTATACTTTTCACTCCAGGACATTTCCGTCAAGGTCCCAGTTACTTTTTACTTTGAAGAAGTTTTTTAAAGTCAGTAAATGACTTTTTTTAATTTTCTAAAACGTGATTTTTCAAATGTGACACTGATAAAGACAGCCTATTAAGAATCACTCTAATAGGGTCACATCAAGGTCATGATTTCTCATCAAGCGTTTTTGAATTTGATGGTCAGTTGAAGTATTGTAAGTGTTGCGGCAATATTACAACACTGCAATGGCTTAAGAATTTAATTGCAATACTTGAGTATTATTAAAAGCAAGTACTTTGGATTTAACTTGAGTAAAATCAGACAGTATAACTTTCACTTGTAACATTTGACCAGTAATATCTGTATTTTGACTTAAGTAATGAAGTTGTATACTTCGTCCACCTCTGCTTATTTCCCCTTGCCATAATTAAACATTGTTGACTCACGGTCTTATTTTTTGATGGCAGAATTCCTAACCTGCCACCATTCCTTTTACGTTTAGGCCAGGTGCTATGCTAAGTTACTGTATACCATGCTATTCGTCTCATGAGAATGAACATGGACGACAGATGTGTTAGAGACATTTCAGAGCGGGTCTATTCTGGCTTCTGAATCCTTGCAACTGGCCCTTTCTAAACTACCTAAACTGCTGAGTGTGTGAAGGTAACAGATGGTAAAGTCAGTGAGGTATCCAGATCTGTTGCAAATAAACAACCAAACAGGAAATACTGAGAATACTAAAAAGGACATTATTCATTTCTGTCTGCCTGTCTGAGCCAGACACATTTTAGAGAGCAGGTGGAAAATGGTGTAAACAAACCCAGTGCTATTCATTAGTGGTTGTTGGTAGGACGAAAACCTGCAATGACTAGACTATGACACCGTAAGCTTAGAGTATGAATTTGCCTTTACTGATCTGGTCTGGACTTTGCATATTCATTCTGCAGGTTTGTTGTCACATTTGTTACAGTTTACCAGGGAACAGATATTCATATTGGGGTGTTATTAGGGCATTAAACAGGAAGGTAACCACGGTACAATAAATCAGTATTTAAAGATTTAACTGAGGTGCGTGCATCTGTGCTGTTGTGTTGTTCTCACTCAGTAACAGTATTATCCAAAATATCAATTGCAGTCTTTTCATATATGCACAATGAAGACATGTATTTTTTTCTTCCAGTGGGCTTCATTAAAATTTAAAGCCTAGTTATTATACAGTGCAAGAGCCTCCCATAACTGACAGCCCATTACCAAGCCTGCAGCAACTTGCCTTGTTTACCTTAGGCATTTAGCTTCCCTGCCACAGCTGTCAAATTTCCATTGCACAATGTTTCCCATGCGTCACTCTCATTTACTGATCAGAGAGTAGTTTAACATTCTCAGCTATAATGCTTCAGAATTATTAGGGATGAGGTTCATTATGAGAAACTGACCTTTGATCACAAACACACTGGGTCAGCATAAGTTCAAATGCTCCCAGTGCATAATGGGAATTGCTGACAGGGAGTGGCTTTTGCCTCTAGGTAAACTGGGAGATCCTCAGGTGTGGAAAGAAGCTCTGCAGCAAGGAAGACATAATCCTTCTAGCATTATGGGATCTCACCTGTCAATGAGATTGCCTATACTGGCTGTTCAGGACAGGTATAAACATTGTCAGCTGGGACATAAGAGTGTTTAATTCTATGACATACCCTTCATCCACACACAAACATGGAATATGGAATTCTTTTATACGTGTTTTAAGAAATCACTGTGATTCCTATTCCTGAGTTATTGGTAACAGATGTCAAGGAAATTGCTGTAGTGATGGGAGAAAAAACTGTTTATCTTAATCTTCCTGATATCCCTCTGCTCGTTTATCTTGTGCTTATAATTTCCACCACTCCTTTTGAACGCCCTCTGTTTATGCTATAGTCTCTGGAGTCTAGGATAAATCATGATCTCTTAATCTCCCATTGAAAAATATCAAATAAACATTTCTTTGTGTCACGACAAGTTGGTTAAGGTAGACTATTCTCATCCCCAGACCCCTGCAGTGACTGCTTTGTTCATCCGTCTAACTTCAGTTGTGTTTGAAAATTTGTGAACCCTTTGGAATTTTCTACATTTTTGCATACATTTGACCTAAAAAATCAACAGGTGTTTTCAATAAATGGGATGACATTTACATTTACAGCATTTAGCAGACACCCTTATCCAGAGCGACTTACAACTTGATACACTCTTACAATCCAAGCAATGTTTGGGTTAAGGGTCTTTCTCAAGGACCCAACAGTGGCAGCTTGGCAGAGGTGGGATTTGAACCCTGGACCAGAGTCCAGTACCTTAACCGCTACACTACCACAGCCCCAAATTAAACAACGTGCTAGGCTTCGCTGACCGGGAATCGATCCCGAGAGCGCCGAATCCTAGCCACTGGACCATCAAGGAAACATATATAAGTGTGTGTGTGTGTGTGTGCCCTGTTGTATTTAAAGGTCTATCAAGTCTATCAAAATTTCTGCCCCAGATGTTTGTGGAAGCACACCATGGCATGGACAAACAAGATTTTTGAGAGTCTCAAAAATCAAACAAACAAGAAAAGATGTTGAAGTTCATCATACTGGAAAAGGTTACAAAGCCACCTCTAAAAAGTTTGGAGTTCACCTATCCATAATCAGACAGAATGTGTACAAATATGAAATTCAAACTATTGTTACCCTCCCCAGGAGTGGTCGAGCAACAAAGACAATTCCAAGAACAGAGCATGTAATAAGGCCACAAAGGAACCCATGATGATTTCTAAGCAACTAAAAACCTTTCTCACACTGGCAAATGTTAAGGTTCTCGAGTCCACCATCAGCAGAAACTGAACAACAGTGGTGTGCATGGAAGGGTTGCAAGGAAAAAGCCACTTTTTTCCATAAACAGTGTTACTGCCCATCTTCAGTTTGCCATATATTATGCAGATAAGCCAGAAGGCTATATCATTTTGTGGATGAATGAGATGAAAATATAACTTTTGGTTTAAATGAAATATGCTATGTTTGGAAAAGGAAAACACAGTGATGCATCTAGAGAACATTATTCCATCTGTGAAATATGGTGGTATTAGTATCATAGTTTGGCCTGTTTTGCTGCGTCTAGGTCAGGACATCATTCCATAATTAATGACACAATTTGTTCTGAATTGTACCACCAAATTCTACAGGAAAATGTCAGAACATCTGTCCAAGAGCTGGTTTTCAAGAGAAAGTGGATCAGGCAGCAAGACATCCACCCCAAGCACGCGTTGTACTACCAAAAACTGGGTAAAGAAGAATAAAGTTAATGCTTTGGAATGGCCAAGTCAAAGTCCTGACTTTAATCCAAAAGAAATGTTGTAGAAGGACCTGAAGCGAGAAATTGATAATCCACCAACATCACACAGCTGAAGCTGTTCAGTACAGAGGAATGGGCCAAAATTCCTCCAAGCTAATGACCAACGGTTACTGGAAATGCTTAGCTGCAGTTATTGCTGCACAAGGGGGTCACATTAGATAGTGAAAATATAATGATGTTTTTGGTCATATATTTGCAGAAATAGACAGAATTCACAAAGAGTTCACAAACTCTCAGCACCACTGCATATGCTATGTGTTGTTATTTCATGAATATTTCTAGAAACTGAGAATATAGATAAATAGTACCTTGCACAAGCAAATTCCCTGAGTTAAATGTAAGATTGTTGACCAACATTAAATGTAGTTGTTTGGCATTGTTCTTTCTAACTTTATAACACTGTTCCTGATCAGGGATGCCTGGACTCTGGCACCTATCTCCGGAGAACACAGGGCACACGAGTATGGATTGGGCATCAGTTCATCACAGGGCTGGGTAGGAGTTGCTGTTACAGTATGGGGAAGATCAAGTTTTGGGGTCAAACCTGACCGGTCTGGAGGTGCCACTGTGACTTGAACCTGGGGCCCTGCAGTGGTGAGCTAGTCTAGGCCACTGCACCACTCGTGTGTATTACACCACACACACCCGCTCACTGTCCAGCTGGCCTAGTGCATGTCTTTGGAATATGGGAGGAATCCAAAGTCAAAGTCAAACTCAGATTCATTTCTATAGCACTTTTTACAATGGAACATTGTCTCAAGGCAACTTTACAGTTTTCAATTATCTTCTATTATCTAAACCCAAGACCTAAATTGAGCAACAATGGCAAGGAAAAAACTTCCTAAACATTATAAGGAAGAAACCTTGGGAGGACCAAGACTCAAAAAGGGACCAAACTTCATTGGTGCATTCTTATATGATCTATGTAAGAATTAAACCCAATTATAATTATTAGGATTATAGTAATAGTTCAAATAAACAAGCTAAATAAATATTAACAGAAAGAACATAATTCATAAATATAATACTTATAAAATAAAATATAATAATATGTAGACTAATACATTAGAGATACATTTAAATAAATACATTTGTTATTGTAGTCTTTAAAATGAAATACACTATATTGATTTGACTCTATTCATTTCATATTTTAGCCCTAGTTTTAATTGTAATCAGAATTTCTGGAACGTTTTTTTTCTGTCCTTCTGTCTTTCTGGTGTGAACTTCACCAGAATTGACACTCCTGATTTGTTTGAAATGACTATTCATAATAAACCTTGCCAAAGTGCAGCATGCAGTACCTACAGAGTATGCAATAACATGCATATTCCCAGTACGGCAATAAAATGACATTCGACTTGGGTGTAATGTCTAATGTGGTAGTCCGTTTTCCAGAGTCCATTTAATTTTAATAATGAAAGGTGAAAAACCATGGCTCATTAAGTGTGTATACAGTACATGCCTCAGTCTCATCCAGACAAAGCATGTTACTTTAGCCATGGTTATATAAATGAACTTGCATATACAATGGATGTGTGAGTACTATCCAGCGTTACTCATAGCTCCTTTGGGCTGCATCACTTCTAGAGTGAAATGGACTTCACATTTATTTGTTTCTATGGTTAATACTTAGGGCATTGTGTACAATGGCATGTTTCACACAACACACAAGGGCCCTTGGGCACATGCTGAAGTGTTTCCCCCTTTGACAAAAGATGGGTGAGCCTTAATGGACAATGACATTATTCAGTCAGAGGAGCAAGTGCCCAGTGTCCAAATTCACTGCAGTCTCGTGTCGTCCCTCTGTCTGCCTTCAAACAGCTTGTTGGTGTCTGTCTGGTTAAATAATGTTTAGTGATTCTCAGCATGGACTGCTTTAACTTTCACAACAAATCTAACAAATGCATATAAAACAGATATGCTTTCACAAGCATCCATTTGGCTGGTAATTGACAAATTTTTATACCATGTATATGCAGCATCAATATGTACACATTTTTGATGTATTGTGGAAAGGATAAGAAAACGTTCCACAACTTTCCAAATGTGAGAATAAATTGTAGATGCTAGTTGGATAGGGTACTAGGAACATAGATAATTTGATGTACAAAAGTATGCAAAAATATATCTAAAAGATTGGTGGACTCTACTGATTTTTGTTAAAATATTACCTTTTCAAAACTGAGATCCTCCTCCCACCCCCAACAAAAATCCCTTTAAGAAATTATATTTAAAAAAACTCAAAAGCCAGAAGCATTTCTAGCTTAGACAATAAGTTCTCAAAGTCTTTCCAGCCTCTCAGGGCACATTTCCAACAAGTCTTGTTTTTCTCTGCCACAGGTCTCTTCCTAATCATTTGTTTGTAAATACCTAAACTCTAAAGAATGTGCAACAGAAAAACAATAGTGATCACAGAGACACTGACTTATGACTGCTTACTACTGAGGTATACAATGCACGATATGAAATATTGCCTTTTACGCTCCAACTACAACAGGGACATTTTAAGCAATTCAGCCACTAATGAGAAAGGGTCTGTTTCTGACATACAAATCCAAAAGAGAGTTCAGAAAGACATAGCTTTTAAGGATGGGTTGTGGTACTCTAATACAAAATGTGAATTAAGCTCAACAAAATAACATTTTCAAATTTTCTAGATCACATACTAATTTGGATAAACATTAAAAACTGACCTTTTAAATGTTTTGTAGCTGATTTTTGTTTGTACTCAGCATCTGGTACCTCTTATGTCAATGTCTAACAATAGTTGGTCAATGTTAGTGGATTCTAATTGCCCTGATATCACTTTTCCATGGTTGCAGTGTCCCGGTGAAACCTGTCACCATGTTTATCGCAAGATCAGCAGGGATGCATGTGGTGTGAATTCAGAAAATGAATGTTCCATGAAATGTCACACTTTTTATGGTTTTGTATGGTTTAAGCATGTTCTCCGTCAGCTCAGTGTAGTTTGGTGCTCTGTAGTTGTCACAAAAATTCTCAACAACATTCTTAAATGCCTACCATGCTAACATCTCTGGCCCCATTAGCAGATCCTCAAACTCCCTGTCATTGATGAGCTGTCTGATCTGTGGGCCAACAAAATGCCTTCCTTAAACATATGTAGCACATTGTAGTGCAGCTGTTTTGACAAAACATTTCTAAAATGTAAAAAAATTATTTATTTAATGTCATTTGGCACCAATGGCTATTCATGTCAGGCACAAGGTTACGTCGAAACTAGTCATACACACTCACACTGGGCAAAATTTTTAGGGTAATCAAATAACGTAACACATGTCTTTGGACTGTAGGAGGAAACCGGAGCACAGACGTAGTTCGAGGTCGGGGACGCTGGAGCTGTGAGGTGACCACACACCACTGGGCCACCATGCTGTCCCATTTCTAAATGTAAATCTTCCCAAATCAGTAAATCCTACTGTTAAAAATACTCATGCTACTACCTGAAGCTATGCATCATCACGTGTTCAAACAGCATCTGTAAATGTGAGCAGATTTTATAGCCTGTCTGGCAGCATCTAATCAGAAAATTTGCATAGCACCTACAGTGAGTGCATGCCCAGCCGTGTTTGGACTGACCAAACCTGCCCTCTTTGTGGGCCATATCCTAGTATACTGAAAATATGACGGGAAATCATAAAAATGGGTTATAACTACTATAATAATAGACTAATTTAGGTAATAATAGACATAATAATAGAATATTTAAGCTATTTTCATGGTCAGCAGCCCCAAATCCCAGTGTTAAGGAATCTTTGTTCTCCAGTGTAATCAGCAACTCTCTCTTAAATATCAGTTTCAGTGGGTTAGCATCGGAACAACACAACCAAACCTTTAGCAGATAGTCAAGCAGTGAACATTTCTACACATTCATCACAAAATGATACTGTTTGTGTAGCTTAACCAAGTATATGCTGCTTAAATGTACTTATTTTTATAAACTAAATGTATGTAAACGACAGTTGGAGTGTATTTAATAATGATGAAAGCCCTTGTTGATTGACAGCAGCATTTTAACTGTTCTGTACGCAAAAAATATTACAGTAGGGCAGCTACTTTAAAAGAGCTAGTTTTACTTTAATAAGTAAGGAGTTGATTTGCAAATCGGCCACCATGCATTCAAAATTTCAAGAGACATTTATACAAATAAAGTTGTCAGTGCATTTGTCACTGTGAGCATGTCACAGTAAAAGGGAATACATGCAAGCCTCTGGCAGGGTACGACCTTTTCTGAATCCTATGCAAAGATGATGTACTAATTAACTCCATGCACACACACTCCCACCCAGCCCACACACACACACGCACACACACACACACACACACACACACACACACACACACAGAAACATGCAGATTAAGATCATCTGCATAAATGTAAATAAACTCATCTCGGTGTTGACAGGCATGTTGGTCGGTTTTTGTTTCGCTGTCCATCTGCTCCCAATTTGTTGTTATTCTCACGATTATTAAGACAGTGATACTGAGTAGATCATTTTAAAATGACTACCATAAGCCGATGCTTCAGTTATGAATTTATTAATGCAAGATAAACAATAATGTTTGTTAATTAAAACGAATTAACTCAGCGGACATAATTTCTCCTATATATAAAAAATTATGAATAATATTAGTTTTTATCATACAACATTTAGGAATGACCATGAAAAAGATCTGTACTAGAAACAAGCCTTAAAAATATACATCACCATAATTTTCAGTAATGATGTTTAAACACTATCTTGTTTTCATATATGCTGAAATTTATTTACACAAGATGACTATTCAACTATCTAATGTCACACCTGGTCTTTCTGTTTACCATTTTTCATAATACTCCAACTAAAGATTAATACTTTTATAATTAATTTTCATATTAATTATATTAGTGTGGTTCAGTGGTTAGGATGCTGGGATATGGATCAAAAGGTTCCACCAAACTGTAACTACTGGGCCCTGCTCCATAGGCACTGACACTGGAGGACCCTGTACATTTACTCCAGTTTGGTTAGCTGGGATATGCAAATTGAAAAACTCTGTTCAACTGTACACCAAGCTATACTGTATGTATAATTCAAATGAGGGAAGTATTCTATGTTTGTTGTTGTTGTTGTTGTTGTTGCAGGTTCATGTTCCTGTATTAAAAAAATATTTTAGAAGATTTTATTTATTTACGTCATTTCCCCAGTCATCCAATGTTTGGTGGCCAAAATTCTCTGGGAATAGCTATTGTTAGGAATTATTATATAAATGTTATGAATTTGTTAACACCATTATGAAATGTGCATGGTATGTGGAGGATTATTTCACCTTGAAAGTATTTCTGCACTGACATTTCAAGGAAAAACCTCGGATTAGTCTTTGATATCCAAGTTTATCTGCTCATGTTGCTAATCTGACCCAGTCATGAAGGAATCTCTTTCACAATATTAGGAGGAAGCCACCCAGGTGCTACTCCAATCACTTGTTATAAAAAAAATAAAACACTGCAGAGTTCTCCTGGTAGGTCTTCACATGTTTACAATCAGACTCTGATTCAAAATGCAGCACCATGTCTATTTTTCAATTGACCAATGTTTTCTTATGTCACTGCCCCCTGTAATTGCCAGCATTAGATTTCAAATGCTGATGCTCATTCATTCATTCACTGTCTTACCTGCTTATCATAGTCAGGGTTGCAGGAGAGCCGGTGCCTAGCCAGCAACACAGGGCACAAGGCAGGACCAACCCTAGAAAGGGTGCCAATCCATCGTAGGGCACATACACTCACACACACAAATTCACACTCACACACTAGGGGGCACTTTGGCAATACCAATTAACTTGACATACATGTCTTTGGAATGTGGGAGGAAACCAGAACACCCGGAGAAAACCCACGCAAACATGGGGAGAACATGCAAACTCCACAAAGGCGGAGACCAGCGTTGGGATCAAACCGGGGATCTCACAGCTGTGAGGCAAAAGTGTTAACCACTGCACCACCGTGCCACCCACTGATGCTCATCTACAGAATAAAAATGGGCCCCATCCTACAGTGCCTTGCAAAAGTATTTGGCCCCCTTGAACTTTTCAACCTTTTGCCACATTTCAGGCTTTAAACATAAACATATGAAATTGTAATTTTTTGTGAAGAATGAATCAACAACAAATGGAGGCACAATCGTGAAGTGGAATGAAATTTATTGGATATTTTAAAACTTTTTTAGAATAAAAAAACTGAAAAGTGGGGCGTGCAAAATTATTCGGCCCCCTTGCGTTAATACTTGTAGCACCACCTTTTGCTGCGATTACAGCTGCAAGTCACTTGGGGTATGTCTCTATCAGTTTTTGCACATCAAGAGAATGAAATTTTTTTGCCCCATTCTTCCTTGCAAAACAGCTCGAGCTCAGTGAGGTTGGATGGGGAGGGGAGAGCGTTTGTGCACAGCAGTTTTCAGCTCCTCTTTCCACAGATTCTTCGATTGGATTCAGGTCTGGACTTTTGACTTGGCCATTCATTCTAACACCTGGATATTGTTTATTTGTGAACCACTCCATTGTAGATTTTGCTTTTATGTTTTGGATCACTGTCTGGTTGGAAGATAAATCTCCGTCCCAGTCTCAGGTCTTTTGCAGACCTCCAACAGGTTTTCTTCCAGAATGGGTCCTGTATTTGGCTCCATCCATCTTCCCATCAATTTTTAACCATCTTCCCTGTCCCTGCTGAAGCAAAGCAGGGCCCAAACCATGATGCTACCACCACCATGTTTTGACAGTGGGGGATGGTGCGTGCAGGGTGATGAGCTGTGTTGCTTTTACGCCAAACATAACGTTTTGCATTGTGGCCAAAAAACGTTCGTCTGACCAGAGCACCTTCTTCCACATGTTTGGTGTGTCTCCCAGGTGGCTTGTGGCAAACTTTTTAGGATATCTTTGAGAGAAATGGCTTTCTTCTTGCCACTCTTCCATAAAGCCCTGATTTGTGCAGTGTATGTACGACTGATTGTTGTTCTATGGACAGAGTCTCCCACCTCAGCTGTAGATCTCTGCAGTTCATCCAGAGTGTTCATTGGGCCTCTTGGCTGCATCTCTGATCAGTCTTCTCCTTGTTTGAGCTGAAAGTTTAGAGGGACGGGGGGTGGTTGTGGGGGTGGTGGTGGGGGGTGTCTCGGTGGTAGATTTGCAGTGGTCTGATACTCCTTCCATTTCAATATGATCGGTTGCACAGTGCTCCTTGAGATGTTTAAAGCTTGGGAAATCTTTTTTTTTATCCAAATCCGGCTTTAAACTTCTCCACAACAGTATCTCGGACCTGCCTGGTGTGTTCCTTGGTCTTCATGATGCTCTCTGCGCTTTAAACAGAACTACGAGACTATCACAGAGCATGTGCATTTATACAGAGACTTGATTACACACAGGTGAATTCTATTTATCAACATCAGTCATTTAGGTCAACATTGGAACATTCAGAGATCCTCAATGAACTTCTGGAGTGAGTTTGCTGCACTGAAAGCAAAAAGGCCGAATAATTTTGCATGCCCCACTTTTCAGTTTTTTATTTCTAAAACAGTTTAAAATATCCAATAAATTTCGTTCGACTTCATGATTGTGTCCCACTTCTTGTTGATTCTTCACAAAAAATTACAATTTTATATCTTTATGATTGAAGCCTGAAATGTGGCAAAAGGTTAAAAAGTTCAAGAGGGCCGAATACTTTTGCAAGGCACTGTATCTCAATCAAACCTCTCACTGTTACTTCATATTTGAAACTCGAGCTTGGCTCAGCAGGAGCTACTCCTCACGACCAGAGGAAGACAAGCTTTAATACTTTGTACTGGTGGAATGAACTTCCACTGGTTGTCTGAAAGGCTGAGTCTCTTTCTGTCTTTAAATGGTGGCTAAAGACTCACCATTTCATCACAAATGAAGACCATGTTGCATTTGTAAATAATAATAATAATAATAATAATAATAATAATAATAATAATAATCATAATAATACAACTTTTTGTATTGTTCCTTTTCTCAATTACTTTGTGCCAGCATGAGATAATCACTTCTCAGGGTAATGCAAAGCACCTCTGTAAGTTGCTCTGGGCAAAGGCAACTTCTAAAAGCTGCAAATAAAAATGTAAATTTTATTTAAAAAGTTGCATGAATGAGTAAGATGAGAGGAATTGATGCTCTGTTTAGGACATATTCCTGCATTGTACCAGTGTTTCTGTGATAAATTCTGGCCCCTCCACAACTATTGCCAGATTAAGATGTGGCTTATTATGAATTACTAAATGGTACAAATGTAGTTATAATTTTTATCTGACGTAAAATCTAAGAGAGCTTGGGCAGAAGGGTTAATGCTTACTCTTTAGATATGAATATAGTATTAGCCATAATGCTGTATAAAAACTAATAAACAAACTTTCACCGTTACCCAAGGAAAATTGTGTAAACCTTGTTTTGTCCAAAGACTTATTCTTAGCCAACACATAATTTGACAGTATGCCTTGGATTACAAATGACATCCTTTCCTAATTTGGGCAAATCATTTGGTGAATGTGTGACAGTCAAGACTCTTTCTTCAGCAACTTTCTATAGAAGTTGTTGGGCTGAACCCACAAGGCTTCTGGAGGGAAGCTGGACAAGTTCTCCCCATGTAAAAGGAGGGTTAAATAAACAGTGTGCTTTTGTTTCACTGCTGCCAGTCCCCTAATAATCCCAACCAGTACCCCTTTAACAGTGGCTTGCCATGTGAAAAGGTGCACCTAAAAGAGGCACAATAATGGGAGTTTAAAGAGTGTGTTTAAAGCTCTTGAATGGGCTGACAGACAGAAAAGGAGCTAGGACTTTGTGTTCATTAGCACTGTGTGTGTGTGTGCGCATGTGTGTGAGGGTTCTGAGAAGAATTTAATGCCCTGCTGTGGGATCACTGATATGCAAATGGGATAAATGCAATGATCTAATGATGGCTCCTTATGGGCTGAGCCAAGTGACGGTCTTCATACAAATACAAATACTCATACAAATACAGGAACACACACACACACACACACACACACACACACACACACAGCCTTGTTTTCTGTCATTATGCTATCGCTTCTTGTGACAGAAAGAAAAAAAAGCTCTTCAGGTAGATCATAGAGGTAAAGACTCAGATGTAAAGGCCCAGTCTATGGTACACCTCTGATATGGCACTTATTTTAACCTCCTGAGACCTCGCGTCCCATCATGAGGACATGACGTTTTGGGTTTGCTACACCTCATACTTCATTCTGCTTAAGCCAGACCTCATTTGTAGACACTCTTGAGCATTTCACAAAAATAAAAATATGTCCTGTTCAAAAATGGTGCTGTTTTTATACATAAAAAAATCAGAGCTCCGAGGAGGGAAAGGAGGTCTCAAGAGGTTAAACCAAACCAGACATAATTGCATCCCTATTGTAATGTTGACTTTTTAATCACCCCCCCCCCCCTCTCTCTCTCTCTCTCTCGCTCTCCCTCTAAACTGAGCCTGGCATCAGGCGTGTGGTACGCCAGCTAGGAAGGCTGACCCTCAAGGTACATTAGTGTCTGTGTGAATGGAACATTCTCAGTCCATGTCTCTCCCTGTCTCTCTCAGTTTTCTGTGGCTTGTGAAAATATGGGATGTGTATTGTAAGTGAGAGGGACACTCATCACAGCGCCAAGTGTGTCTACAACTGACACCTGTCACCGCCACTTACAATGAGTTGCTGTTCGCTGCTATCTCAGCCACCTCCGGCATCCCTCCATACAAGAATGGGCAAGGGGGGCAGAGAGGGGTCCTTGATTTGCCTGTGTTTACTCCCTCCAACAGTAGCATTAGCGGGCATGAACAGAAGACCAGGACGGTATCCTTAAAAAGCATTGTGCACAATGTGCGCTTACAGCCCATGGCTAAAGAATATTGGAGAGAGAGAAAGAGAGAGAGAGAGAGAGAGAGAGAGAGAGAGAGAGAGAGAGAGAGAGAGTACCATTGAGTTTAACATGATTTCTGTTAATTTATTTTAATTTATATATGTGATCTATCTGGCTTATAAGAAACCTTTTAATGCATTACTACTTAGCTTTATTATGAACACATTGACGTCCAAAACCAAACATAGCAGTCATTTTACGACTATGCAATCTCATGATCTACAAAACATAATGGACCTCTGTGGCTTGTACACATCGTGTTATACAGCAACCTCAAGAAGGAGAGGGTTTTAGAGAGAAAAGAAAAAAAAAACTTGTTTGGTTCAGGAACCATTTAACAACTTCCCCTGGAAATTGAAAAAGGAAATAGTTTGGGCATGGATTGCAGGGGGGTGAGCAAAGCCCATATGAATACCAGATGAAACGGACGTGCAGCTGAGAGAGAGAGAGAGAGAGAGAGAGAGAGAGAGAAGCAGACAGACAACTGCCAAATGTACAAATGTACAGTAACAGGGCAGTGTAAAAACAGTAGAGTATGATTAATGAAAATTACACACACACACACACACACACACATACATGCACAAACACATGCTCAAATGTGTGTGTGTGGGTGGGAGTGTGATACAACGTGTATATAATGTATGTCTATAACTTTTATGTGTTACATAAAAGTCATATGTTAACAGCATTACACACTTAATGTCATGACAACAGTTGTAAACCACAATTTTGATTTGCATTCAAAGCCATTTGAATCTGATGCAGGGTGAGCGAGTGAGGGAGTGACTGGTTGAGCAAGTGAGTGAAAGACAGTTAGACAGGGTTTGTGGAAAGAGTGTTTACGAGGCCATTTAGCAAACTCATGTTTTCAACATTTCCTCTTAACTTCATTTTTTCCCTTTGTTCCTCTCTAATTACTTCCATGCCTGTGATGGACAGAGTGGCAAAGTGTAAAATCTCTCTCTCTCTCTCTCTCTCCCTCGCCATCGCTCTCGCTCTCGGTCATTTGAGTATCACATTCAAACTCTGGCCTAAACAATGCCACTGTATCCTTATTTGTGCCAACCTCAATAAATAGATCGCCCCCTAATACAAGACAAATGTAATTGTGTTGTTCATCATACAACTCCAGCTTTACTTCATTCCCATGGTTATCAATCCTAAGAATCATGGTTATTTCCTGCATTTTTCCCCAGGAGATAGAGACCATGAAATGGGGCAAATGCTCAACATCAAGATCAGATGAAAGTCATTTTATTATAGAAATGGAGCTGATGGAAATCGTTTAATTGAATACAGTTATGTTTTGCTGTTGTGCCTCAGCACTGTTTACATTGTGTGAGATTCTGGACATTATTGCCAGTGTTAACAATTGATTTATAACGCATGCATGTAGAGCTGCAATGGAAGCGGAATGAAATGCCACCTTTGTGGTATTATAGATAATACTGTGTGTTAAAGTACATTTTTAACTATTTTGTTAGGGCAATTAATGTTAGGTAAATGACTAGTTTCATCTACTGTGTTGGTTTTGCAGTAGGTTGCAGCATATTTCAAGAGAAACACTGCAGCTGAAAATTTATATTGTTTGCTTTTAATCTCTTATGATCTTTATTAACTACATCTTGGAGCGCAGTGGTGCAAAGTGGTTAACACTGTCACCTCTCAGCTTGCAGTTTGGATCCCTATCCAGACTCCATTGGTGTGGAGTTTACACTTTATGTCTGTGCCAGTCAGGTACTCCGGTTTCCTCCTACATTCCAAATTCCGAAGACATGCGTTTGAGCAATTGGCCTCTTTAAATGTACCAGTGTGTGTGTGTGTGTGTGTGTGTGTGTGTGTGTGTGTGTGTGTGTGTGTGGTAAAAGCAGTATCAGGGAAATTGGAATCCCTCGACTTTTGCTGGATACTTACACGAAAGGCACCAGATGCTGGGTTCAAACAAAAATCAGCTGCAAAACATTTTAAGCTCAGTTGAACTAGCACAATGTGTCAGCATCATTATGTGATTAAACATAATGTGATTCAATTCAATACATTTATTTTAATGTTTCTCCAAATTCCTACATGATACAGCAAATCTGAAAATTACAATTATTTTAGCTTGGCATTGTCTAATCATAATCTTATTTTTTTTTTTTCAGGAAGCAAAACATTTGAAAAATATTTGTTCTCTAGTGTATAAAGTATTCTTATACAGTAATGATAGACTGTGGGGTGATAGTACAGCACTATCGCCTCATGAATTCAGAGATCCCCGGGTAAATTCCCGGTCCAGACAGTGTGTGGGCCATGTGATTGATTGGTACTCCATCTGGGAGCTGGTTCCCACCTTGGATCCTGTACTGCTGGTTGTTTTCCAACTCCCCATTACTCTGAATTGGATTAAGCCGGTATGAAAATAAATGAATAAATGATTGAATAAATTAATTCTGGAAACTTGTGTAATTTTTAAAGAATAGTTTAATAATCACTAAAAGATATTTGAAGACATGCAGTTTAAGATAATTTATATTATTTAATTTAGTTAGATATTTTATTATTTTATTACACTGGGGTAATTATGCTACAGAAGTAACTAATTTAAGATTCAGATTATGCTGTCATTGCGTATTGATGCTTCTATAACTCGGATCAGAATTGTTCTGACTATAAATGACAAACCGATGTCTGCTCCGTCAACTGAGGTGATACTACTGTATGATCAGGTACACACTGATATAAATAGGAATGACAATAGAATCTCATGAAAGCCCAGCAGACAGACCTGATCCGCTTGCTTTAAACAGACACATGAGTGCTCTCTGCCTGACTTTGAAGCCAGTCCTTGCAGTCTTGAGTCTGGCTCCAGAGTGAACCGTGGGGTGCTTTAACACAAAGCCTGGGGCTCAGCAGTGCCTCTAATGCTAAATAAACTAATAACAAAAGATCCTAAAAGGGTTCAATCCAGCACAAAGGGGATGGCCTCAGGGAAGAGAAGGGCAGAGTGATGAGTAGACTCTGGAGGACACCGCGAGAGGTTAATTGAGCTGGTCAGGTTGAATTTATTGAACACTAATTTGTAGAGCATCCCAACACTTTTGGGATGTTAGGATGCTCATCCCATTGGTTTTGTTACCAAGCTTAGTTCTGCTATATTTGTTCAATAATATATTTCATACACTATCACTAAAACCTAACACAGTGACCTAACACAGTGGTGGGGCGTCATAATATGCAAATGGTCAGTTTCGCAGCAGGTTTTCATTCCAGGCTTGCAGGAGCTACACCTGATACCACTGATCAGCTGTTTGAAGAATGTGAAACTGATTCAGTGAGTGAAATCAGGTGTAACTCCCCAGTCCTGTCATAACACATCACTGCTTTTCCACAGGAATAAAAGAAATTGCTTAACAGCAATATTATTTATTTTTGTAAGTTTATATGCAAATAGGGTATTGTTTAAACAAGCTTAATATGTATATATTTTTATATTATGCATGGTTTTAACAGTGCGTTCTTCATAATGTAGTAGTAACTTTCAAATTTTTGTATTAGATTTTGATGAATAACAAAAACATTTCTTCACGTTGGACTTTGGTTTACACTGTAGTTGATTTAAATCAGGATTTATGCAAGATCTTCTGGCTAGATATGAAGGTGTAGAGCATTATTAAATTATTCCACTACAAATCTTCTGTACCTTTGCTTACTAAATCTTTTTCCACAGCCGGCATTCTCTGGAATTCTGAATTTGTGTAGATGCGTATATTGCAGAGTGGTGATTAACAACACACAAGGGTGTAGCTGCTAGCCATTCACCGTGACTCACACTCACAGTATCAGCTTTGCATGCAAATAGAAAAAGCAGGAGTCAGGAGCAAAAGCCACAAACAGGTAGAGGCGTGTGAGTGTGCAGTGAGTTTACCAACAGATCAAACGCTCTCAGGACAGATAATCTCTCCAAAAAGTGTCACATACTTCGTTCCTGTCAATTACCCCGTCATGTCACCCACAATGTGCACTGCATACAGCATACACACGAGTGTGAACACACACACACACACAATACCTAATTTTCTTATCAATTTAACACATTAAAAAAATAGCATTTTTACTCCCCATTACATAAATAATTTCCCAGGACAATGCATAACAGGTAAATGGAAGAAAAACAAAGGATCATACAGGTATAGAGGATTTAAAAGGATGCCAGTTAATGTATGATCATGTTTGTATTTTGTTGGCATTTTGTGGGCACTGTGTTTGCAATTATGCTGACTTTTTACGGCACATGTGATCAACAATTCATATTCAGGAGTTTGACAAATAGGCAAGAACTTAGGTAATGTGAGACCTAAGCTTTGTTGAGTTTATTTCTTGGTCTACTAATGGCAAATCAACAGTGCTGTTATTAAGGTAGGCTATATAAGTGACACCATTTAATTAATATCACCTTTGTTCTTGCATGTAATGTAAGAGTAAGAAGCAAACAGAAAATGTGGCTTCTTAAACTGTACCAGCTACAGAAACTAAATGCAAGTCAAAGTTGAATTTAAGAATTTGAATTTTGAAAAGGTTGATTTAAAAAAATAATAATTCCAACTCAGTTACAGGATAACAGACTAGGAGTACACATTTTTTTAATGTGTTTGTTGGCCTGGATTGCATGGGCCTTAAAGCATAGCAGATCCAATTCCCAGTGGCGGGCACATTTCTGAGGGCAGAAGTTACTCCTGAAGGGCATACTCTCTTCAGCACCTACAATAGTGTTTTCTGTGTTATAAACAATAGAATACAGAATATATTGGCTGAATATACTGGATTCAGACAGCTCCACAGGACCACCAAAGATCAGGTTCATTCTCAGCACTGCAGTGACACTGATGTGATGGTGTGTTAGTGTGTTGTGCTGGTATGAGTGGATCAGACACAGCAGTGCTGCTGGAGTTTTTGAACACCATGTTCGCTCACTGTGAACTCTATTAGACACATATTCCTTATTGCTTCACTTTGTAGATATAAAGTCAGAGACAGTAGCTCATTTATTGTTGCACAGTTTGTGTTGGTCATCCTGTAATCCTTCATTCACACCACCATCACATCAGTGTCACTGCAGTGCTCAGAATGACCCACCACCCAAATAGTACCTGCTCTGTGGTGGTCCTGTGGGGGTCCTGACCATTAGAGTAAAGGGGACTAACAAAGTATGTAGAGAAACAGATGGACTACAGTCTGTAATTGTAGAAATGCATAAGGCATAAGGTAAGTGGAGGTGAAAAAATGAACAATGAGTGAAGAAACAAGGGGGTGAATGTATATATTCAATAAATACAAATATATCATTTTGACAAGAAATTCAAATGTTTCAAGAACTTAACCAATTTTTAAAATGTATTTTTATTTTAAAAAAGAAAAACAGAAACCAAAGCAATACTAGAAGGTCTTCTCTCCATGGATAATGATACATTATTCAGGTTCATATAGTTTGTTACAAATATATTATATTATATTATATTATATTATATTATATTATATTATTAGAAGGTCATCAACTTGTATTTATAGCATACTTGCTGGGAATAGGTAAGCACGCTATGATGATGATATTATTATTATTATTATTATTATTATTATTATTATTATTATTATTATAAGGAGACCTAAATGACGCTGTGACTCAGTGGGCGACAGTAAAGAAGTCGTTAGCTTTGTGTCGCTGTCTAAACCACACTGAAATTAAGTCAGACAAACACGAAACACTTGTTCTTTGTTTAACCTGCCTGTTTTTCCAAATACACCCTATTTCGTACTTATATTTTCGAAATTACCCATTGTAACGGACATATGCGTGTAACAAGACACCATGTTTTCCCTCCAAAATCGCGTAAACAAAGCGTTTTATTTTAATTCAGTTATGCACGCACTTTATTTATTTGTTTATTTTTATCTATAGGTAGGCAATTAAGACTCAGTTAAGACTGAGTAATAATCGAAAATTCGATAGGTTATAGTTAGCAGAGCATAATGCACTTTTTCAGTTGTGTCAGAGTAATATGGCAACAAACTAATCCAGGCCGCATTTGTCTGTATAGGTTTATTATGCTTTACTGCATTAAGTTAAAAAAAAAACTGCTCATATTGCAAAAAGAACCAGGGTCGAACCCAGTTTAATTTCACACTGATAACTTTTCTGTCAAATAATAGCTACTGCATTAGTCTTGTGAATGGCATGGCTGATGCTGGAATAATGTGTTAGAAAACTTGGCGATATTAAACGGTTCCATTTAAGAATGATGTTTATTACAGCACCCATGGAGCCTACATGTATGCATATACGCTTTGCATTGAACAACTCAACCGAAAGTTCAATTACTTTCACAGAAAGCCGTAGGCTATAAGATCCGAGCCGGATTTAGCCCGCCTGTGACACCTTTGTCACACAAACAGCACTTACAGTCGTTGTAGTCGAGTCCATTAAAAGAGAGAGAGAGAGAAAGAGAGAGAGAGAGAGAGAGAGACAGAGACACAGAGAGAGAGAGAGAGAGAGAGAGAGAGAGAGAGAGAGAGAGAGCGCTCTCTAGTGTTTAAATGAAACTCTGCGGCTGGTTTTATGCGAAAAACAAACAAACAAACAATCAAACAAAAAAACAATAATAACTTCTTTCTTTCAATATAATAAATGCAATCTAAAGGATCATTAATTTCACACAAGCCCTAAAACTACACAAAGAAAGCCCAATTACACAGTGCAGTCAAAAATATTCTAGGAAGTGATTTATTTGTTGAGGCAAATGATGCAAGATTACATATCTATAAGTGGTATGTGTACCTCTAGGATTAGCAGTTACATTGAAGTTGAAATTAGAGTAGGTTGTTCTCAATCAACAGGATGACAATCAGACTTTAGTGGACAGTCTGATTTATGTAAAGAACTGGGATCAATCTAAGTCAAATCTTAAAAAAACATGTTTGTGGAAGGGTATCATGGCAGAAATAATTTAGATTTATAGAGAGAAATATATTTAATAGATTAATAAAGTAATAGATGAAATATATTTCTGAGGACCTCAAGACCTGATGCTTATCAGGCTGGAAAAAAAAATTCTGAAGAGTTTGGACTCCAGTACTGCACAGTCAGACAACTAAAGTACTCTCACACTGGCTAATGTTAATGTTTATGAGTCCACCATCAGGAGAATGCTGTACAACAATGCTGTACATGGTAGGGTTGCAAGAAGAAAGCCACTGTTCTGGAAAAAAAGATTTGAATGCATCAAGGAAACTAAAATACTACTTTTTGGTTTATGTCTGGATACAGGAAAACAGAAGGAACCTTTTCTTAACTGTGAAACATGGTGGTGGTAGGTGGTGCGTGTTTGTGCCTGTTTACTGCATCTGGGGCAGGCAGCATGTTGGTGGATGTCCGTTCGATCCAGACCTTGGACTCCACCTATGTGGAGTTTGCATATCCTTCCTGTGTCTGTGTGGGTTTACTCTGGGTGCTCTGGTTTCCTCCCACAGCCAAAAGACATGAATTAGGTTAATGGATTATGCTAAATTAGCTTGATCTGAGCATGTATGACTAGTTTTGAAGTAACCTTGTGCATCGATGTAACCTTCTGTCTGCCATTAAATAGCCATTGATGCTGATAGTGACATTAAATAAACCAGCCAAACAAACAAACAAACAACCAAACAAACAAAGTGCATATAGGCCAGTATGGCTTTCCATCATTGATGGAACAATGGTGTATATCATGAACCTATCAGAAAATCTTAGAACGTGTCTCATGCAGCAAGACGACAACCCTAAGCACACAAGTCATTCCACCACAGAACGGTTAAGGGAGAATACATTTAATGTTTTAGAATGGCCAAGTCAAAGTCCTTAATCAAGGATAATTTTCCTCGATAAATACATGACCAAGTATAATAAGATATAATATTATGAAGATACACAGAAATGTATAAATAGTTCACAAGCTTTCAGGGCACCACTGTGAAGTGAAATCAAGAGAATAAGATTGACAGTATAACATTATTGGAGACCAGTACACCCCTTCATGGCAATGTGATACCCTTATGACAGCGACCTCTTTCAGGAGGATATTTCTTTCAGGAATGGTTTGAGGAACATGACAAAAAAAAGTGGTTGTCTTGACCACTGACTTTGAAACTGAAATTGGCACTGAAATTGGAATATCAAAGTATGCAGAGCAAGAGATGGACTACAGTTTGTAATTGTAGAAGTACAAAGTGCACCTGTATGGTTTAAGTGGGTAAGTGGAGCAGAGAAAATTGACATTCAATGTGTACCTGCATGATGTATACCTGCTATAATTGGATTACTGCTAGATAAGTTATACACTTGAAAATAAGTTATACACTTTACCACACTTTACTGTATAAGCAATCTGAAGTACTTTCAGCTAGAATGCTTGTTATGGTAATTGACATCATCTGTGTTTGCATGATTGAGGAGGGACATCAGGACAGGGGCTCCTGCACCTAAGTGGGAGAGAGAAATGGGCTGGGTGAGTAGATTTTACTGCAGACCCTGATTACTGGCTCCATGGTCTGGCCTATTGTCATTCATAGACAACTAGGCAGGACCTGGAGAGCACAGACAGCATGCCACACTAAGTGTTGGGTGTGGTGGGTCACCTAGTTCACCATCTCTCTATAATTACCCACAACAACCTCCTCCTCTCCGTAAACCTGTATGGAGCATGCAGGGCCTGACACAAAAGAAAATCATACAACAAATACACTGCTACATAATGACGACTCTTCCCTTTCCCCTTTCTTCTTCTCAGTGGGACACAGTAATGTCTGTTTCGTTATAGGCTTGTGTGTGGGTGGGTCAGCAAGTACATGAGCACCTGTAGTTGCATTTATTAACTAAAAACATTTGAAAAAAGAGAAAGTAAAGAGCTTATTTGTTATGCTGACCATCCATGGATGTTCATTATTGGGAAAACATAGCGTGACATTTGCTTCTTAAAAAGGTGTTACTGAACTGGCCCATTCATACACACATTGCAGATGTACAATGAAAGTGGCAAAGTTGTTGTTACATGTTGTGCTCAGTGCATTTCATTATTTTCTCAACTATAAGTCCATAATTGTCAGTTTTTTTCTCACTGCATTTAATGCTGGATATACATGTTCACCTTCATTAAGATATGTGTCACTGCTTGATTAGTAGATGAAATTTAGAGTACATCCCGTGTGGTTTTCCTGAATCTTTATATCAAGCATGAAACCACTTTCTAAACCCCCAAGGGCACTGCTTGCCAGGTGAGTTCACCATCTATAATTAACTAACTGGAGATAGGCTGTTGCTATAAAAAAGAATATATGGAACAGAATTTAAGGACTGAAACAAAGACGCTTCTAGTGTATTTTCTGCCCACGGGCTGGGTACAGTGATTGAAAGTTTATATGTCTATGACATATTATTTAGTTTAAAGCCTTCCTGTTTGGCTGTATGTCCATATAAAAAAGTTCTTATATTTGGATATCTAAATTATTCGATGGGAAGTATACAATCTGTGTTTCACTCTGTATTTGCTGTAAGATTTGGCACATTTCATGGCCCCAATTTTTAACTATCAACCTTAGAAATAACCAAAACACTCTGAGGAAGATACATTTGCTTTAGATTTAGGCCTGGCCTTGCATGAGACTCTCATCTGGTAGGGATTGCATTGAAATGTTCAGTTCGTAATTCTGCATGTAGTGAAAAACAGCACAGCTTAACAATAGGCCTCTGTCCGAAGTTTGGATGCGCAGGTTTTTTTCCCCTTATTTTTCCGGTCTCTGCTGTGGCAGCTGTGTCTAGAAGTGGTGGCACTGGGAGGAGGGGACTTTGCATTTTTACCCCATTTTGTTTTAATCATCTTTGTTTCCAACAGATCAGAGAAACAAGAATCTTTTTTTCTTGTGTGTTTCTTTCATAGACCCCCTCCACCCTCATTTAATCAGATCTGTCAACCCAAAGCAACAGACTCATATATGATCCCTTTTTAGTGCTTGTTTACCATAAACAACATGATAGGCATCTGAAGGGAAGATCACCCTGGGGCATATGGGCTGGGTGAACTATGAATGCAGGCACTTGGATTACCTCTGAATTACTGAATACCTGGGACAATGCATTATGCAAAAGAGAGCTGAGGCAGAACAGGAGGGCAGAGATGTTTGCTGTTAGTTTGACAGAAGCCATAAGCACAGTAAAGATTAAGAAATGCAAAGCCACAGGCAAGTCACTATATATAATATACTAGGAATAGAAACCTGGGTGCCATTGTAGCACATTATAGACGTTTAGGCCTTAGCGTGACAAGAGTAACTTTGTACACTTAAGCTCTGACTGACAGTCAGATTTTGGTGTTGCATTTTGTTCAAAGAGGCAGCTCTGTTAAAGGTTGAAGACCTCTGAGAGGGAGATCAGGTCAGATTGCCTTGTCTCAAAGGATGACAGGTTTGCCTTAGGCCATGAGCTGAGGACGGTGCAAGTTCTGTTTACCACCATAGAAAACAGATTAAATTAAAGGTCTGAACATTTTGCTTAGCCACATCAGTGTCAATAGCCTGTTGTAGGTAGGTATGGGATTTAAATAAAAATGTAGGAATGATTGAATACATTAATATTGCATTACTTTTTGACTTCTTTTATTAAACAGTGTTGAAAAAACAAAATATGTAAACAAAATATGTATCTAAAATAATTTTTCCATACAATTCAATTCCACAAATGCACACATTAGTATAACCACTCAATGTTACACAGGGTAAAATTTGGTTGCACCAAATGGTAATATTGCATGCTTAAGAAGTAAGTGATGGAAAAATGAATGAGTACTTCATATCAGATGGAAACCATAAGTTTTTTTTTAATAGTGACAAGAAAGCCATCTTTCCTTTTTATAGTGACGGATTCTGAAAGCTAAAATAATACTGTTTAAAAGCTGTGGCTTATAGTTTCAAATCAAATTGAAACTGTCATGCTTAAATAATGACAGAAAGGAAACCTCAGAGATTTAGAGCATTGCTGTATGTTTTAACTGTGATGATAAAATGGTGCATGTATCCACATCACAGAGTAATTACAGTTTGGCAGGTGTGTTTCAGGACGATGAGCAGAGGCCGAAAACCCAACAGGATGCAAACGATCTTTTGGCCCCAGGCCTTTCCAGCCATGACGCATTTGCAGCAATTACTACTCTGCCATCCTCTACAGGAGGGGTCAGGTTCTCTGCACATCAACTAAATATGACATGAGCAATCCAACAAAAGCGGCTTGACGTGTCAAAACTAGACTGCAAGAGAAAAGGTTTTGGCCAAACTTTAGCAGACATGAGAGGGCTAAAACAAACAGAACTTCACCCAATTTACAAAAAGGCTATTATAGAGATTGTTGAGATTATTCACAAGGCTTGGATGAGGAGGAGTTCAAAGAGCTGACTCTTTTCTTCATTTCTGGAACATTTTAGTAACTGTTCATTGAACATAAACTTGAGTAACACTGAGTATGTTTTTTAATTGAATATACTGACATTTCCAAAGGTAATTTTCAGGTCAGCTCTTTTACATGCACTTACTCCAAAATGCTGCTCAGCAGCATTGGTATGAGTTTTACAGCACTGAAGCCAAACTTTCTCATTTATGAGTCTAACAGGGCTGCCAATCTATCAAACTAATTTTCTGCTAGAGTTGACAAGACTACCCCCACCCAAGCCCCATCCATTCCAAAATCCCCTCTGGCTGCTCCGCCACACGAGCATTCCCCGAGTGTCAGCAAAGGACAAACAGCACAGGTGGTAGTAGTAATTAAATTTTATGTTGACTCTTCACTGTAAATCAGCTTAACTGACACAGGGTTACTCTGCAAAATAACTGAATTTGTGAGTAAAGAAGTAAAAGGCAGTGTGACTGAGGCTTTGACTGTGAAGTTAGGAGTTCGAAATTGCTTTAGCATGGCTTCACGCTTTAAATGCTCCTTTGCAGGTGTAGGGAAACAAACTCAGCCACTTTCCAATTTCTCAAAACATTTAAGCTTAAACATGTGCATGAAAAAATATGAGATGTTACATAATATATAATCAGGTTTTCAAAGCATTCCTTTATTAAGTCAAAACCAAATTTCAAAGTGTCCATTTAATAAAACCAAGCAATTACATGTAAATTAAATATATTCAAAAATTTGTTTTGAATGGCACCTAACTTAAAACAGTATTCTGAGAGGGAACACACTTCATAATCTAAGATCAATCAAATGTGACCAATAAGATATATTTTGCTAAGTAAATGAGAAAAGAAATACCTCCATACTGACATTGATTAGCGGGCTTCTGTTTGCTTCAAAGCCTTCTCTCAACTACGCAGTGTTGACACTGACGAATTTACAATTGGAGAGCCTGAGGCAAGCTGCAAAATGACACTTCACAGGGAATTGTTGGCATGCCTCTTATTTGTCTGAATGCCAAATGTTGTCTCTTTTATCAGAAGGGAGGAGTACAGCACACATTGTTTCTTTGATTTTTTTTCTGCTTCTTTCTTACTGCCTTTTCTCCTTGATGTCCTTTGACAGGTTTATACATGCACATGCATATGAGATTATTTAAAGAACCAGAATTGGGAATCTTGGTAGGGCAATTGTTTTATTGGCTGTTAAACACACTAGTCAAAACAGGTACAGTATGGCAATAATTGTCTAACATGTATGGACTACAGCTTCGAGATACCTCAAATATGTACACATAATAAGGAACATAAACGGATTACCTGAGTAAAACAAGTTTAAAAGGTTGGTTAGCCTAGAACTTTAGCTTGGGAGCCAAATGTTTATGCATAACCATGCCCTCATATTCATTCATACACTGTCTTATCCACCATCATAGGGTGCATATACTCACATACTAAGGACTAGAGACACCAATTAACCTAACACATGTCTTTGGACTGTGGGAGGAAACTGGAGCACCCAGAATAAACCCACACAGACACAGGGAGGAAATGTGGACTCCACACAGAAATGACCCAGACCACTCCACCTGGGGATTGAACCCAGAACCTTCTTGCTGTGAGGCGAGAGTGCTACCCACCAAGCCACCATGCCATCCATACCTTCATATGTCAGCTTTATTTCAATGTAAACATACGTCTTCCCTCCTCCGTATTTACTTGTGTGCAATCTTCTCTTAAAATATATGAATGTGTATTTGTCTTTACCTAGCCCTCCCCCAAAACTACCCATAATACTTAAAAGAAAACAAAGTTTGATCTGGCAAACAGAGTCTGAAGGTGCAATGGTTCTCCATTCTCAGACTTTAACATAGATTTAACATCTAAGGTACAAACCAGTTCATCGCTGACACTGGACAACACTTTTACCTACAAAAAGCAAAGTATTTCTGGTCAGGGTACTGGGGAGAGTATGGAGCCTAACCAGGAATTCACTGGATACAGGCAGAGGTGCACCATGGACATGGTGCCAATCTAAGGCACAACACAACCTACAAGCTCCGCACAGAATTTGAACCCACCCCATGCCATTTCCAGCAGCTGGCTATTACTACAGCCCATTGACGTTGCCTATAGTTATCCTATTTTACTTAAACTACAGCAAGATATTTTAGTTAATATACCAGATGCTCTACAGGTCATGGGAAAATGCCTTGTGCTCCTTTACTGTTTGTGTGTGGGTTACCTGTGTTTACATGCTTTAGCCTCAAACTGAACTCTGAAATGCAATAAATTACTAATACTATCCAGACAATTGGACTATAATCGTACAAAGTGAAAATCTCTACAGATCCTTTCTGGCATGCATGTAAGGCATCACATGGCATTCAAAAGAAGTGGATGAACCAGAAGGCTTTACAAAAGATTTTGATTGAAATCTGAGGTTATTACTGTGCCAACCTCCACATTACCGTGGCCTGTATTTTAGTTCCTAAGTTTTATTTGAATAGCTTTGTTATTATTATCATGAAAGCTAACAAAAACGTGTTGTTAATTAGTGTCCACCCATTTTGACTGTGGCATGAAACAAGCCTTTAAAAACATTAAAAAATGTACATGCAGCCCTGCTTGCAGATTAGAGCTACATTAGACCACACCTATTGCCCTGTGTTGTTCACTAGGTACTTCTGCTTTTTCCAGATGTATTGATAAACAGGTCTAATGGAGGTCATCAACCTGTGCATATGAGAGTACACCCAAATCTCAGCAGGACTTCTTGATTGTACAGCCACATTCTAATCAAATGTAAGCACCAGCAGGACTGATTATCAAGTAATTCTTTTTCAAAAGATGCCTTTTTCATTTTGTGTTATAGAAAACTACATATTTAACTCGCAAAACATGCAAACATCTGGGCCCAACTTAGGCAGCTAAATCCTATACATTTTAGATGGAACTGATACAAGAATAAACCGTGATAGTACACAAATAACTTAAGCATACAGAAATTTGCTATTTTATGTATTTTAAATGCATCAGTCATGTTCAATCAAGTGCTTATTGAACAGAAATGTTTTCAGTATGCTTTAGAAGTTAATTCAATTGAAGTTAATTCTGTCTGGGTGCTAGTACAGAACAGAGTCTTGATCCTTGTCTTCCTTGAGGGATTATGCATTAAGTCAAGCCATACTTGTGGCTTGAAGGGCTCAAATCTGGTTCCTTCTGCATCATACTAATGGAAAGATCAAAATAAAGGACGAGCACAGATGGGACCATCCTGCCTGTTGTGAACATGATGGGCCTGTATTAGCAGTGGGATGGTTTGGAAAATATTTGTGTGACTTTTAATAGCATGTATGTATATTCTAAAACATTATGAATTGCTGTCTAAAAAGCTACTTTAATCAATCAGTCAGTCATGTTTATTGTCACATCCCATTTACACAGGTTTGTAGTCTCTTGCAGTACTTGCAATAGTGAAAAAACAAACAAACAACAACATCAACGAAAAAAAAACAACACTTACCAGCAACTTTATTAATTTCATCTAATTGTTTCTACAATTATTGTCCATTTTATCAGCTCCACTTACCATATTGAAGCACTTTGTTGTTCTACAATTACATACATCAGTACAGTAATCACTTTCTCTACATACTTTGTTAGTCCCTTTACTCTGTTCTCTAATGATCAGGACCCTGCGGTGACCCTGAAGTGCAAACCACACTAGCAAAACAGAGAACATAACAGCAAAACCAAAAACACACCAGCAAATCAGAACACACATCAACAAAACCAAGAATACACCAGCAAATCAGAACACACGCCAACAAAACAAGGAACACACACCAACAAAACCAAGAACACACCAACAAAACCAAGAACACACACCAACAAAACCAAGAACACACCAACAAAACCAAGAATACACCAGCAAATCAGAACACATGCCAGCAAATCAGAACAGATGCCAACAAAACCAAGAACACACCAACAAAACCAAGAACACACCAACAAAACCAAGAATACACCAGCAAATCAGAACACATGCCAGCAAATCAGAACAGATGCCAACAAAACCAAGAACAGATGCCAACAAAACCAAGAAACACACCAACAAAACCAAGAACACACCAACAAAACCAAGAACACACCAACAAAACCAAGAATACACCAGCAAATCAGAACACATGCCAGCAAATCAGAACAGATGCCAACAAAACCAAGAACACACCAACAAAACCAAGAACACACCAACAAAACCAAGAACACACCAACAAAATCAAGAATACACCAGCAAATCAGAACACATGCCAGCAAATCAGAACAGCTGCCAGCAAAACCAAGAACACACCAGCAAATCAGAACACATGCCAGCAAATCAGAACACATGCCAACAAAACCAAGAACACACCAGCATATCAGAACACATGCCAGCAAATCAGAACACATGCCAACAAAACCAAGAATACACCAGCAAATCAGAACAGATGCCAGCAAAACCAAAAAATGCCAACAAAACAGAAAATACTACAGCATAATAAGCAATGCTTACTGTTATATTATTGTATATGCCTGCATTTTAATTATAAGTATTAATTTATTCATATTACTTACTTTATATTACAACATCTTAGAACAAAGCTAGAGCTACTGTTAACCTGTTGAATCAAATGGCACTTTTTAAACATTTTGGCGTTCTTTTATTCATCAGGCCACACTACAGTTCTACCCTGACAACACTTTCATTTAGTATATACAGTATTCGGGGAGTGGTGGGGTGACAGCATTAATCAGTTTTTCTTTGTTTAATTTTGGATGGAACTGTTCCCATAAAGAATGGCTACATACTGCTTCTGTGGTCATAACAACTCTCTGATATAATATCTTCAACAGATTCATACCTACCTTTACTGTTTATTTCTATATACATGCACATAACAATACTGCAGTCTGCATTGCAGTCCATACTGCTTTTGTACCAAGTCATGATTATAATCACCTGTTGATGATACCTTTTTGAAATCACATCATTATTTAGTTGTTTTGTTTATTTTTATTTCATTACAAGCCCTAAATTGTCCCTGTCCCAACTTTGCGTTGGGGCAGACTTGAATGGAAAGCAGGAATGGATTTTTATTAACAAATGACGTGAAGTTGACCAGGAAAAAACCTAAAATATTGTGGGTTCATACTTTACTTTATAATGAAATAAAAGTCAACAGAAATGTATTTGCATTTTCCATACCGTCGCAACTCTTTTGGTGTTGCAGTGATGATATTAATAATATCCATTGTCACAAATGGTGTTGAGTGGGTTCAGAGACATCCTGTATAGATAGCTTGCTTTCTTGATTGTTGAAGTTAGTCATCCATGCTTTCAGGTCAGGTTTTAAACATAAAAATATGTAAAGTAATTAAAGTTCATTGCAGTTATACTTTCTGTTCACTATGATCACCCACACATATGTTGTTGATTTTATCAGTCACTGATACACTACATAATTAACTAATTAACCACAGAGCATCGTAAGCACAAACTTTACATGTTAACTACTTCAGCTAGTTACCATTAATTGCAATCAGATGTACTAATACGGTCGAAAATCAGTATTGCTAAATTTAAAAATAAGTCTAATGCCTGAGGAGAAACTTTGCATGCCATCCTGATAACTACAAAGTATAGATTTGCGTTGGAATACTGAGAAGTACATGAATTTGCAATATTAAAGGGTGAGGTGTTCCGTCCACCAGGCTTAAACATAAAGAGATCTGCTTCAAACTGTGTGAGAACATTCATATAAGCAATTAGTTTAGTGTAAAATGAAAGTTTGCCACAGATTCAAATCGCAAAATCCAAGCTACATTAGAACACGTTCACAGTGCGTTACTGTAAAACGTTTCCAACTTGTGTGCTAGCTGCTTGATTTGGATTAACAAGTCTAAACGTACAACATGCGCTAATGGATATAAATGTATAATGGATACATGTCTAATAAATTTGTTAAACAGCTTTTCTGGACTTCGTGGAGTTGGTCTCTCCACTGGCTCTTCTTTCACTATTGCCTCGGTTTCAACTGTTACCTGTATTTTTAAAATAATCAGCGCCTTACCACACTACAAATGTTAGAATGGCTTCAAAGCTTTCCCCATAGTAACTTTTCAATTTGTGAAACAGAATATCTATTTAGAAACGAACATTTCATGTTCTAAGGATCTACCCTTTCCGGTTTTAGTTAATGTTAGTGTGTTCTCTGTTTAGGTGACGTGTGTTCTGTTTTATTGGCATGTTTTTGGTTTTGCTGTTGTGTTCTCTGTTTTGCTGGTGTGTTTTCAGACACTATAGTGCTGCTGGAGTATTAAACACTTCAGTGTCACTGTTGGACTGAAAACAGTACACCAACCAAAAATTATCCAGCCACGAGCAACCTGTAGGTAATGTCCTGTGAGCACTGACAAAATGATTAGAGGGTGACTTAAACAAACTCAACAACAAATGAGCTGCTGTCTCAGACTTTACATTTACAAGGTGGAGCAATATGGTAGATGAGTCTAATAGAGTGGACAGTGAGTGAACACTGTTTAAAAACTCCAGTGTCTGATCCACTCATAAAAGATCAACACACACCAACACTCTATCACCACGTCAGTGTCACTGCAGTGCTAAGAATGATCCACCCCCAAATAGTACCTGATCAGTGGGGGTTCTGTGGGGGAACTGACCGTTAGAGAACAGAGTCAAGGGGAGTAACGAAGTATGTAGAGAAACCGATGGACTACAGTCTGTAATTGTAGAACTATATAGTGCTTCGTTAAGGTAAGTGGAACTGATAAAAGTAGAAAGAAGTGGAAAGAAGTACTTATTAAAGTGGCAAGTGAGTGTGTGACTTGTCACAAGAGGGTGTAAAAGTGCTTCCCCAGAAACCCTATAAAAAGGCTTTCCAATGTAACTTGTGGGTAGTGTACCTCTTTAGTGAGAGATTGTTGCCTGCTAGACAAGCCTCTATGACTCCATCGAAGATATATCATCATTACTATATATATACATATATATATATATATATATATACATATATATATATATATATATATATATATATATATAGTAAGGAAAGTGTATGTAACGATGAGTACCGAGCAAATTTTTCCCATAAGGAATAATTTAAATCATAGCAGAGACTATTATACATTAACACTTATTTTGTAATAAATGAATGATAAATCTCATGTGGTTTAGTGAGTAATAGATTGAAAGTGAAAAGTAAAAGCAAAACACTTGCTCTACTGGTGAACTCATGGCTCTAGCATAGCTGCTAATGTTAACTGCAGCCTATATATGTGTAATACTGGTGCACACACCAGTACTGCACCTTTTTAAGGTAGGTTTTATGAGAGTAAATAGTTGTAATCTCACTCTACTACATTCATGAAATCTTAATTATTTAATTAATTAATTAATTACATAATTAATTAATTAATTAATTAATTAAATACTTGTTACCTTTGAGAAGAGGAGAAATGTCTAAAAAACAAAAAGAACATAATGTTATATAATAATGACCATAATGAACATAATCACAGTACAGCTGCATTGTAATTGGTTTACAGGCTTGGTGAACTGATTTGATCCGTGCATACAAGTAAACTGAGCCTGCATACAAAAAATGATTGAGTCATCCATGGCCTCTCTTGTTTTCTTTCTATCATTTACAAATGCCTGCTTTGATTGCCTGGAGTACATGATTTCATCCTTCAAGAATTCCTAGTCTACTGTTTAAAGTAGTCAAAAAAATGTCAACAAATGTTTTACAATTAAAAATAAAAGGGAAGCTTGTCTGCTATCATGGTATCTTGGCTTTCTTGCCATAACAGAAATTGTTTAGTAGTCATGGCGACTCACTTAATAGAGGCAATTTAAAAGAAACAATGAAACAACAAAACAAGGCATTTTACAATCATACCACATGACAGTTCTTTTGCTTTTAATGCATGATTACATTTAAAAGCACATTATTTTGTACTTTAAGTCAAGTGGAAACTTAAACAGTGGATATCTACTTTCAGTAATGGAGCAATATTAGTAGTATCTGTACTTTCACTTGTGTAGGTGTTCTGAGCTTTGCACCACTGGCTATGCATGTTTTGTATTTTATTTCTGATGATGAGCACTTGGTTGATAATCTACTTCCTGAAAAAAGTTTTCAAGGTTAAATTTAGCTAACTGTTTCATTCTTTGAAATGAATTGCCTATGAGCTGATTGCACAACGCTGGGCCATACTTTAGAGTATTTTTCAGTGATATTTGACTTCATATGCTTGACCTTGCATATGTAAAGACAACCTGGCTAATTAAATATGCCTGAACTTTGAAGCACTCCCACACACACACACACGCACGCACGCGCGCGCGCAAACACACGCACACGCAAACACATGCACACGCACACACATTTGTCTCAATATCCTTGTGGGGACTTTCCACTGACATAATAATTATTGTAACTAATTAATGCTGCACATACACCTGCTCCTAACCGTAACCTCAGTAACCAATGGAAATCTTTTAACTCTTTTGTTGCAGCAAGGTAAAAATGTCAGTTCTATAAATTCCTGTGAAGACATTTAGTCCCCACAATGTAATATAAACATGACCATGCACACAGCATTTGCCTTTCTATCACTATGGGACATAATATTACTTAATATTACTTTCGCTAATTAGTGCTACATTTATACCAACAGTAATAGAAAGCAAAACATTTCAAAATACAATTGCAGTTTTTATTTCAAAAAACAAAAACAAAAAACAATTGTCCTTGTGAGGATCAGCCACATGTCCGAACAAGGTTAAATAGTGTCAGGTCTTTCTATCCTTGTGGGAGTATGTGGTCCTCACTATTGGTGCAGGAACCAGGTGGGAAACACTATTGGAAAGAGCTGCACTTGTCCCATCCAAAAATTATAACACAGGGGTGAGATATAACTTTTATATTGAAAGCACAACACAGAGGGTAAGTTAGGGCATTTTGGCAGCAAATCAGACAACCTTCACATTTCATGCAATGTTGTGAGAAAACAAGTGACTAACCAAAGGAGGAGCTGGAATCGAATGACACTTTATATGTGTGAATGTAAAGATGATATTTGTAAGTGATTACAATATTAGGGTGAAAGTATAATTTTAATGAGCAAAACTGTACAATTGAAAGGAGGATCTAATACCCTCTTGGACCACCTCTAGCCTGGATACAAGAAGATATAGGTAGGTTTGGTCATTGAAAGCATACAGGTTCCGTTTGGTTTCCTGGGGCACTTTTGCAGCTGTTGCAGCTGGGCCTGTATATCCTGCACACTCATAGGTTTCAGAACCTGGCTTCCCAGCTGGTCCCATAAATGCTCGATTGGTGATAAAACTGGCGACTAGGCAGGCCAAGGAAGTGTTGCAATCTAGAGAAGACACTCCTAGGAAATCCTTGCTGTGTGTGAGTAAGCATTATCCTGCTGAAAAATGCTAGGTGTAAGCCCTGCCATGAGAGGCAACACGTGGCCACAGGATGTCCTGCACATATTACTGATTTGTTAGTGTCCCTTGTATCACTACTAGGAGTGACCGACTGTCATATGCGATGGCTCCCCAGATCATCACACCAGCATTGGGGGCAGTGTGTCTCTTCACAGCAAAGACAGGATTGAAGCGCTCACTACGAGGCGTCCATAATCCAACCCTGCCGATGCCGGATCCCAAACAGTTTCTCGTTCACAAAACAAAGGCGACGGTGTCTGGCTGACAATGTAACAACAAATTTGGTGCTATGACAACAAATTTTCTTCTGCTAAGAATCTGAAAATGGTCCGGCCAGTGGTGGACAACTAAATTGTGGGATCTGCTCGTACTTGTCCAAACCAGTACCAGTCCAAACTGGTTGTCTGTCTGGGCTGTACAGAGCCTGTTCACCATGTGTGCATACCCTCACAGAACCACTGCTTCCAACACCTCCTAAGAACAGCCTAGCAATTCATCAAAATGGCATGCAATTCATCAAAATGGCCATCCTGCTTCTCTCAGTGCAATGATGTATATGTATATATATATATACATATATATATATATATATATATATATATATATATATATATATATATAGATATATATAGATATATATATATATACATAAGCTTACAGCTAACTTATAATCAGTGGATGTGGTGGGCTTTGATTCATAGTAGCAAATGTGCCCACCCCTCATGTCAAACTCACTCCTACGCACTTGGTGCTCACAATAATATACAAAACTGGAATACTCTCTCTCTCTCTCTCTCTCTCTCTCTGTCTCTCTCTCTCTCTCTCTCTACTTTCATTTCTTTTTTTGGAGGGCTTCTGGTTCCTCTCCCTTGTGCAAAAGGAGTCTTATGTGTTTCTAATAAATCAGCTCAACTAATCATGCCTTTCCAGTGTGATTCATAGCCTCATTGACAGGTCAAATTGCCGGTGTGGATCCCTGGCATGGAATGAGTCAAATTGAGCCGACCTTGTCCTGAGGCAATTGGATGGTTGTGTGTGGAGGGGAGAGCTAGGTGCTATTTCAGGATTGGTGGAAGGCAGGAGGGAGGTGTTTCAAGCATGCTGCAGCTCCATCCACCTTCTGATTTATGTGCTTTCTGCAGTGTGAGCAACAAATGAAGGAGTGCAATGAATGTTTATTTCTCTCCCTTCGTAATTTCACCACCTCCTTTTTTTCTCGGTCCCTTATTTGCTAATGGCCTGGTTTGTGTACCATTGATGAACTCACATTCTTTTGACTGTGTACTGTGTTTGAATGCAAATAGGACACAAAATACAGGCTGTGTATGCAAAATTACACAAAGAGGTACAGCACATATGCAAACCTCATGCATACTTTATCATATTAGCAGTACAAAATGTATGCCTAATTTGAAATGCAGGTCTGTTACCATGCAACTGGGATCTAAAAGTGCTGTACATGCATTTTACAAAATGGACCTTTGTTTGCATAACAAGCACGTAACAGTATGTGATTTTAACATTATTCTTTTGAAGTGCACTGCTAGAAACAGATCTATCATTGTAAATTCATTAATTCATTTTCATATCCACTTAATCCAGTTCAGGGTCACTGGAAGCTAGGGCCTAACCAGTAATAAAGGGTACTACAACCCTAGACAATCCAAAGCAGGGCACATACACGCACAAACACACACAATTTAAACTCACACACACACACTGGATTATTTTGGGACAATTGATGTATGTCTTTGGAATGTGGAAGGACATCAGAGTATCCGGGGAAAATCCACATGGACATGGAGAGAACATGCAAATTTCAGACTAGGAATTGAAACCGGGATCTCTGGAGCTGTGAAAAACAGCATTAGCCAGTTGCACCACCATGCCATCCCTTATCATTCTAAATATGACATTAAATATTATATCACATTTTTAATGTTATTAGAAAAATGAAACTAGAAAAGTTGGCACAGTATGGAAAAGTAAAAAAAAAAAACGCGGTGTGTCTTACATTTACTTTGACTTTTATTTGCAGACTTATACAACTTATTGCAGACAGCATGTTTTATCTGATCAACTTAATTTCATTTGTTAATAAACATCCATTCTTGCATTTCAGGCCTGCAACACATTGCAAAAAATTTGTTGACAAACTGGAGATCCTCTGCCCACCTTGCTCTTTTAAGGAGCACTGTGTGCTCCTTTCATGAACACTGTTTTTGTACCAAGTCAGGATTAAAGTCACCTGTTGACAGCACCTGTTTGGAATCACATCATTATTATTATTATTATTTTTTACCTCATTACTAGCCACAAATTGTCCCCATCCCAAAATTTTTTTTGGAGTGTGTTGCAGGCCTAAAGTGCAGAAATAGACATTTATTAAATGAAAGAGGTTGACCTCAAAGACAAATGAAATCAAAGTCAAAGTAAATGCAAGGAACACTGCTTTTTTATTTTTATTTGGCACTGAATATTACCTATTTAAATATTATATTGTAAAGCAAGTTACAGTGGGGCAAAAAGTATTTAGTCAGCCTACTACTAGAAGTTCTCTTACTTTTAATTGTCAATAAAACAGCCACAAAGCATTGATGTTTTCACCACCATGCTTCACAGTAGGTATGGTGTTCTTGGGATGCAACTCAGCATTCTTCTTCCTCCAAACACAACAGAGATCCAGAGAGCCATAAATCTTGCTTGTTTGTGGCTGACCAAATACTTATTTTCCACCATGATTCACAATTAAATTCTTTAAAAATCCTACAATGGGATTTCCTGGATATTTTTTCTCATTTTGTCTCTCATAGTTGAAGTGTACCTATGATGAAAATTACAGACCTCTCTCATCTTTCTAAGCAGGAGGCAATCAGTGGCTGACTAAATACTTTTTTGTCCCACTGCATATGTTCACACAGTGTTGCTTGAAAGTTTGTAAACCCTTTAAAATTGTTGTATATTTCTGCATAAATATGACCTCAAGCATCATCAGATTTTCCCACCAGTCCTAAAATAAGATAAAGATAAGATAATGACATGAAGTAGATGAAGAGAACCCAGTCAAATAAATGAGACAAAAATATCATACTTTGTCATTTATTTATTGAGGAAAATGATCCAATATTACATATTAGTGAGTGGCAAAAGTATTGAACCTCTAGGATTAGCAGTTAATTTAAAGGTGAAATTACAGTCAGGTGTTTTCAATCTATGGGATGACAATCATTGCTACTCGTCTGCAGTTTGCTAACGATCACGAGGACAAGCCGGAAGGCTATTGGAAGAATGTTTTGTGGACGGATGAGACCAGAATAGAACTTTCTAGTATAAAAGAAAAGCGTTATGTTTGGAGAAAGGAAAACACTGCATTCCAGCGTAAGAACCTTATCCCATCTGTGAAACATGGTGGTGGTAGTATCATGGTTTGGGCCTGTTTTGCTGCATCTGGGCCAGGACAGCTTGCCATCATTGATGGAACAACGAATTCTGAATTATATCAGAGAATTCTTAAGGAAAATGTCAGTACATCTGTCCATCTCAAGAGAAGGTGGGTCATGCAGCAAGACAATGACCCTAAGCACACAAGTCGTTCTACCAAAGAATGGGTAAAGAAGAATAAAGTTTGGAATGTTTTGGAATGGCCAAGTCAAAGTCCTGACCTTAATCCAATCGAAATGTTGTGGAAGGACCTGAAGCGAGCAGTTAATGTGAGGAAACCCACCAACATCCCAGAATTGAAGCTGTTCTGTATGAAGGACTGGGCTGAAATTCCTCCAAGCCGGTGTGCAGGACTGATCAACAGTTACAGGAAACGTTTAGTTGCAGTTATTGCTGCACGGGGGGGTCACACCAGATACTGAAAGCAAAGGTTCACATACTTTTGCCACTCACTAATATGTAATATTGGATCATTTTCTTCAACAAGTAAATGTCCAAGTATAATATTTTTGTATCATTTGTTTAACTGGGTTCTCTTTATCTACTTTTAGGACCTGTATGAAAATCTGATGATGTTTTAGGTCATATTAGGCCATATAAGGGTTCACAAACTTTCAAGCACCACTGTATTGGTAAGACTTAAGATAACTGTTATATGTATGTGTACTTTTTTATTAACACATTTCTGTACATTTGTTAAGTTCACATATGTGAAGACATACAATCAGTGCATGACAGCAAAATCACCATTCAATCATTTCTCTGACTATTTACCCTAAATACACATTCAAAATGATTTTTAATATGACAACTTTGTAGAAATTAATATAAAGCATGAAACCTTGTCAATCTAACTTATTTCTATCTGATATACATTCACCTCCACAGATGTCTGTCTGCTTCTGGATTTTATGATTCCCATAGGAAAGCGGAGTTGTTCAGTTAAAAGCATTCTTTCCTGCTGAACAACTGAATGCTTAAGGCTACAGAGTGATATTATATTTCTCTGGGACCCAAAGCATTATTTCATTTTGCCATTGGGTGCCATTATTTCATACAAATAACTGTTATACTCTATAAACTTTGTATAGGTTCTTGGAGTCCATTATTACAATGTGTTGATTTAATAAAATTAAAAACAAAAATTAACAAAATAAATATATATTATAAGTATAAGGCACTATACATATAAGGCAGAATATTGTAATTGGTTATATTGAACTTATTTTTTAAAGATGAGTCCCATACGTGTATTTACATGAAATGTTTGCATTGGATTTGGAAGGTAGGTAAATCATGTCAGACTGGAATAGAATGACAACAGTAAGCAAGTGGCATGCAAATATTTGTCAATGTTAAAATCCTAAGAAGTGGTTACATTTTTGCACCTTCCCCCAAAGACAAGGTGAGATGCAAGTTACAATGTTGGTGTATGTGTATCTCTCAAATATAATATGGCACAAACCTAAAGATAAATTCTTAGTGCTTTCTTTTTATTTGCATTTCATGTAGATCTGATGACAGAAAAAAACCTTTACATAGGTTTTCATGGTTCGCTACCTTGATGGTTTGTTTACATGCAGTAGACTAAGAAATGTTGCATGCGCCAACTGTACATTTGAAAGGCATTAGGTGAAACAGTTATGTTGACGTGGCTTTAGAGTCTCATATGACTCCCCTACTTGGGTTTGACACAATGTATACAGTAAATCAGTGTTAACATTGTTGAGTTGAGAAATTAGATCACTTGTAGAAAGAGTGATATGACTGAAAGAACTTAATATTGCATTACTGTGAGATATAGGCACCAAATACAGGCAAGAAATCTTGCAAAAGAATAGTCTGCCAACATCATGATGGACAGGAGAATAGGGAATAAAAATAAAATAAAATAAATTGTGTATAGTGCAACATAAAATAGGAAATATATGGTATCATGATCAATACCAGATTTTCCTCAGGTTAAAAAAATGTGTCCTGAAGCAAAAGCCCCAGGAAGCAGCGGTGTTTAAGAAAAGTCCCCAGCCTAGACTCAGTGTAGTACTCTTTGTTAAACGGAGCATTTCCCACTCACCTTTTTCTAATTACTACTCATTCTTAGGGATGTCAGTTTAACATACAGAAAACATGGTTTCACTAAAGTCTCATTCTTCAATGCTCCTTTGGCTGGCTTGTGTGGAAAACTACTCTGAATACAATGCAGCCTCCAGGGCTTTCTGTGGTCCGCTTTCTCACAGAGCAATACAGAGTCTCAGTGACAAATCCCAGGGCCTGGCTCTCCTCAGAACACACGGATGTGGACCACAGTCCATGATTTGATGAATAAAAGTCGGAGAGATCAGGACTAATGCAGGATTGCAGACCAGCTGTTTGTCCATGCCACCATGGTTGCTTTGACCATATGTGGGTTGACTTCAACAGGCTTGCAGTTGTCTTGCTGAATCATAAAATGCTGAAAACTACTGCTGAAGACTACAGTATCATGTCATTATGCATGTTTTATTATCATCTATGTGTGGTCATAGGGCTGGCATTAATAAACCCTGAGAAAATGGTTTGCAGATTTTCTTGTGCAATTAATATCACATGCTTGAATCAAAATGCTAAAATGTGTTTAAATGAAAATCGACAGAACAAGGCTGTTTGTGAGGTCATAATGAAATACTAATTAGCATTCCATTCCTCAGTACAATTGCATGTTAATTGAGTAGATCCCTTAATTTGGTATGCACTTGATTTATTATTATGGCTATTTTTTTCCATCAAATGTGATGTGACTGCAGTGTGTATGTGATTATTTTCTCTGTACACAAAAAACCCCAAAGCAGATCTGTTCTATCTCATTCAATTGAAGGCAACAAACAGATCTAATAGCCTCCAGGCACTGCATCAGTGAGCCACTACAAACAAAACGGCTGCATTTTTCATTTTAATCTGACACAGTTATGGATTGTGAGCACATAATCATGTGTAATCAATAACATAAGTGGCCTCAGAACAACTAACACATTAAAGCTTGATGTGTGTTCCCTTGCTCTTCCTTATCCGCCTACTCTTTAAATAGACAATGAGAGAGAGAGGAACCACATCCTCACTGACTCTTATGTTTCCAACACTGGTTCTTTCTCCAAGCTAACCATCACAGCCCCAGCACAAAGCTCTGCATCAAAGCCCACAAGCTCTTTTTGTTTCTACCTCCCAAGAGTATCTCAGACTCACAAACTGGAGTGCATTCTTCTGTGGCATTTGGAGAGAAAACACATTGAGGCCTGTCAGAATTTTGTGACTGAAAGTCTGTAAAACAGTACAGAAGACCCCACAATAGCAAATATATCAAAGGAAAAAAACTTAGAGAGTTCTTTTGATTTTGACCATAGATACTGGGATGAGTTTCTTGTTGGTTGTAGACATTTTCTAAAAGAACAAGCCTTCAAAAAAGCCAAATGACCTGATTTTGGAATTGCAATATTTTACCTAAAACTGTATATATAAGATATCAGCGTATATTATCTTTTGGAATACCCATTCTAGGATCAAAATCTTCAGGATCTAAATATTTTTGGAACCAACATGGGTTCAAAATAATGGTTTTTGGATCAAACCTGTATCCATAGCAATACTTAATTAATGTAGTTTGATCTTTATTTAAACCACACATATAGCTATACAGTAATAAAATAGCAAATAATTTTCATTTTTCTTGTTGATACTGAATACACCTGCATAAAAAAACGTAAAGAAATAGGCCTACATCATCTATGGTAAGATTTGCAATTCATCCTCCACTCTCTCTCCACATTATCTCTTCTCTACGCATTTTGACTAGTCTCAATTTAAATTATTCATTAATGGAAAATTTTGCTCAGTACTTGTCGTGCTGCCACTTGTCCTCGGTACTTTGCTCGGTACGAATCGAGGTACCACTGTATTCATATGGACCATAACCTGACCAGCATAAATAAGTGAGCTTAAGAGAAAGCTTAGGCTCATGGAGCTAGAAATATCTTGACACCTGTATGTTAATCAATCAACAGTAAGACATAGTGTAATAGAGGTAATACAGGACTGTTGATGTGCTTCCTTGGAGTGGGTTTCCTGCAATGATCACACCAAAAACACAATGTGACAGAAGTGAAAAAGCGCCCAAGGGCAACAGCAAAATACCTTAAAAAAATGTAAACAAGAATTATGTTCAATGGATAGAAGGACAGTTTCCAGATGTTAAAACTCTGACATGACCTGCCCAAGCACTTCATGCTAGAAATCCCTGAAATATTAATTAAATGAAAACAGTTTTATCCCCTGTCAAAGTTGATAAGAAACATTTGGTGAGCATTATTGTAGCCATGTGAGGTTAACACACACACACACACACACACACACACACACACACACACACACACACACACACACACAGTCTGTCTTTCTATCACTGTGAGGATTTTCCATTGACATAATATAAACTTTAACTAATCTACTCCTACACCTAACCACGAACCCAACCTCTGTAACATAAAGCAAATATTTGGCTCTTGTGGTTTTTCAAATTAAGGTTGCAGTTATGTAAAAACGCAATTTTCCTTATTGGGACTAGCAAACATTCCTCGCAAGGTGAAAATGTTAGATCTCTATCCTTGTGGGAACATATATAACTCACAATAATATATAAACCTGACACCCTTCCTCATATTTACCTTTTAACAATGTTCCTTAAAGTAAGACTGACAGTGAATAATGTCAATAAAATGAATCAAGGAATCTGGAGGAATATCAGTGCGTAAAGGGTAAGGGCACAAGCCTAAACTGCAGACCCGTTATGTCCGATCCCTCAAATGGCACTGCATGAAAAAAAGTAATTCATCAATAGCTGATATAACTACATGGCCAAGGAATTTTGCCAAACCTTTGTCAAGCATTAAAATACAATGGGGTTGTGTCAGTAACCTTGGACAAGATCATTCACACTTCTGTGATGGTAGCATTAATTCATTTACATTTACAGCATTTAGCAGACGCCCTTATCCAGAGCGACTTACAATTGATACAGTCTTACAATCCAAGCAATTGTGGTTAAGGGCCTTGCTCAAGGACCCAACAGTGGCAGCTTGGCAGAGGTGGGATTTGAACCCTGGACCTTTTGGTCCATAGTCCAGTACTTTAACCACTAGGCTACCACAGTCCCTGTACATTGACATTTTAGAGAAACAAATGCTGCCTTCAAGACAGCATCTATTCAAGGGACTTTCATGGATTTTTTAACAAGACAAAACCACATGCTGCACACAATAGAAAGGCACGATGAGGGTACAGGTACTGGACTGATCTGCCTGCAGTCCTGACTTTTCCCCAAAAGAAAATGTGTGGAGACTTTTGAAAAGGAAAATGTGACATGGCGACCCTGTACTGTTGCACACCTTAAGACGTTTTTACATGAAAAATGGGACAAAATAACACCTGAAACAATTAATCGCTTTTTATCCTCACTGCCAAAACCTCTTTTAAGTGCTGTGAGAAGGAATGGCAACTTTATAAAGTCCTAAATGCTTTACTGTCTCAACTTTTTTTGGAACGTGTTGCAAGCCTGAAATGCAGAAATGGAAGTTTACTAAGAATTGAAATGAAGTTAACCAGACAAAACGTGAAATATTTTAGGTTCATATCGTCTGCAATGAAATAAAGTTTGCAAAGTAAATGCAAGAAACACTGTTTATAATTTGAAAGTTACATACTGTCCCAACTTTTCTGTAATGCAAAAATACAGGTCATTTCAAAGGGTTGACAAATGTTTTCCTGGAACTGTATATACACAGCTGTTTCTTACAGATGTTAAATACCTAGTAACCCATGTATTCTGGTTTATCTTTGGATTGGCCTTTTGTATTCAGACCGGTTTTAAACTAGTACATCATGTGTCACCAAGTGTCTAATCAGGTACATATTCTGGCTCTATTGATTCGATCTTCTGATATTGCTGTTATTGTTATGCCCTTATACAATGACAAATACATTTTCCGGTGACATTACTATGTTAATTTATTAAGTTGTTATTGATTAAAGGCTTGAGAATACTTTGGTATGTGTTTATGTGATGATACAAAAAGAAAAGATCCTTTCAAATTACTAGTCTCCTTACTTTGGTTCACTATAATGACATTCAATTTGTGGTATTGTTTTGTATTGTATTTTATCTCTATACACATGCTGACCTGGACTCATGCAAAATATGTAAGAATTAGGAGTGAACCTTAACCTTAAACTTTTCCTACAAACTGGCTTGTGCAAATCCTGCTGGATTTGCATTAATGAGATTCAGAACAGAGAGACAGAGCATACTGTTAGGTTTGTCTGGATCACACAGCATGCACAAACAAATCCTGCTTTAATCAAATTGTTTTTCAGTTACTAATTTTTTCCATACTAAAGTATACTACTTTACAGCAATCCTCTGCACAGAGTGAATAGTATCACTAAATGATTCTTTTTCTCTGGAGTCTGTTAAACATGATGTTAAATGCAAAGGTTTGGAATGCATTCATGGGCAAAACCAATATTTTATTGTTTTGTTGTAATTTATGTAATATTTACAACACATACAACCACACTTACAACACTTGCCATATAAAGCTTGAAGGGATGTTGCATAAAGCCATAATCCAACAATGATCAGTTGTGTAGTCAAGGGCATACGCACATATGGCATATGGGAAAAAGTATATAGACACTCCTTCTAATTAGTGATCTGCTAATAGGATTATAACATGAATCATGAAATGAAATCTCCATAGACAAAAAGTGACAGTAGAATGGGTTGTACTGAAAATATCAGTGACTTTCAACATGGCAATTTTATATATTTGTTTTGTTTTGTTTCTACACACCTCCTCAAAGTGTCAATTAATCAACTTTCTGCCCTGCCCTCTTAAAGTGAATAAAGAATGGTCTGCCATTTTTAATAGACACATTTACTGGCTTGTACAGAGTACTGACCATAACTCACACTCATATCACACATGACATACAATTAATGCCAATGGTGAACCAGAGCTCATTATCCATCATCAGGTCTCGATCTCAGAATCATGGTCCAGTGTAAAGGCTTCTCCGAAGAGTGAAAGCTGTTGTAGCAGAAAAGAGCAACAAACTAAATGCTGAAACACATGTTTTGAATGCAATTTAGGTTGTACAAATGTTTAGCAATGTAATGTATATGAAACATTCTGATAACCTGCTTACAGTCGTGCTTGAAAGTTTGTGAACCCTTTAGAATTTTCTAGATTTCTGCATAAATATGACCTAAAACATCATCAGAATTTCAGACAAGTCCTAAAAGTAGATAAAGAGAACCCAGTTAAACAAATGAGACAAAAATATTATACTTGGTCATTTATTTATTGAGGAAAATGATCCAAATATTACACATTAGTGAGTGGAAAAAGTATGCAAACCTTTGCTTTCAGTATCTGGTGTGACCCCCCCTGTGCAGCAATAACAGCAACTAACTAAATGTTTCCTGTAACTGTTGATCAGTCCTGCACACTGGCTTGGAGGAATTTTAGCCCATTCCTCCATACAGAACAGCTTCAGCTCTGGGATGTTGGTGGGTTTCCTCACATTAACTGGTCACTTCAGGTCCTTCCACAGCATTTCAATTGGATTAAGGTCAGGACTTTGAGCTGGCAACACTATCTTTATTCTTCTTTAACCATTCTTTGGTAGAACGGCGCGTGTGCTTAGGGTCGTTGTCTCGCTGCATGACCCACCTTCTCTTGAGATTCAGTTCATGGACAGATATCCTGACATTTTCCTTTAGAATTCTCTGCTATAATTCAGAATTCATTGTTTCACCAATGATGGAAAGCCGTCCTGACCCAGATGCAGCAAAACAGGCCCAAACCATGATACTACCACCACCATGTTTCACAGATGGAATAAAGTTCTTATGCTGGAATGCAGTGTTTTCCTTTCTCCAAATATAATGCTTTTCTTTTAAATCAAAAAGTTCTATTTTGGTCTCATCCGTCCACAAAACATTCTTCCAATAGCCTTCTGGCTTGTCCACATGATCTTTAGCAAACTGCAGACGAGCAGCAATGTTCTTTTTGGAGAGCAGTGGCTTTCTCCGAGCAACCCTGCCATGCACACCATTGTTGTTCAGTGTTCTTCTGATGGTGGACTCATGAACATTTAACATTAGCCAATGTGAGAGAGGCCTTTCAGTGCCCTTAAAAGGTACCCTGGGTTCCTTTGTGACCCTTGCCACTATTACAAACCTTCATGCACACAAAGCTCCGTTGAAGAAATGAGCGGATAGGACAACCCCCCCTGTGTGTAGAACCAGGCAGAAGGGACCAATACGGAAACTTACTCCCAATCAGGACGACCCCAGAACTAAAAAACGCCCTGCCCATTGAACGAATCGTAATACCCTGAGAAACCCAGGCCCGGCCACCCGCAAAAGCACGGATCTTCCACACTGTGGCGACAAAACTCCTTAGCTAGAGCCAGGGCCTGGAGCGAGTACCCCCCTGATGGACCGCAAGGTCGCAACCCTGCCATGCACACCATTGTTGTTCAGTGTTCTTCTGATGGTGGACTCATGAACATTAACATTAGCCAATGTGAGAGAGGCCTTCAGTTGCTTAAAAGTTACCCTGGGTTCCTTTGTGACCTTGCCAACTATTACACACCTTGCTCTTGGAGTGATCGTTGTTGGTCGACCACTCCTGGGGGAGAGTAACAGAGATCTTGAATTTCCTCCATTTGTACACAAACTGTCTGACTGTGGATTGGTGGAGTCCAAACTCTTTAGAGATGGTTTTGTAACCTTTTTGAGCCTCTTTTTGACAACTCTTTTGACAACTCTTTTTCTGAGGTCCTGAGGAATCTCCTTTGTTCGTGCCATGATACACTTCCACACACATGTGCTGTGAAGAGCAGGCTTTGATAGATCCCTGTTCTTTAAATAAAACAGGGTACCCACTCAGATCTGATTGTCATCCCACTGACTGAAAACACCTGACTCTAATTTCACCTTCAAATTAACTGCTAATCCTAGAGGTTCACATACTTTTGCCACTCACTAATATGTCATATTGGATAATTTTCCTCAATAAATAAATGACCAAGTATAATATTTTTGTCTAATTTGCTAAACTGTGTTCTCTTTATCTACTTTTAGAACTTGTGTGAAAATCTGATGATGTTTTAAGTCATATTTATGCAGAACAATAGAAAATTCTAAAGGGTTCACAAACTTTCAAGCACCTCTGTATTAAAGAGATTCTGATTTAACCTACAGTAGAACTGTGAATCATTGTTTATTGTTATTAATAAACAATTAACTTAATATATAAGAAATTAGTTCATTACTTTAATGATTTTGTAATTACCTTATTATATGAGAAATAAAAACATACATTTTTATAAATATAATTACTACTCCACTTCTCCTCTTTTGACTTCCAGCAATGCAATATTAAATGTTACTGTTTGTAACTTAGTGGGGGATTTTTCCGCTAACAGTGGCTACTTGTACAATAGCCTCCTTGTTAGTATTAGGCTTATAAGCTGGTCATTTTGTAGAGTGCAGATCACATGGTGATCATCTAGTGTTAAGATCACATTGTAAAGTACTTAACATTTTAACCTCAGCTTTCAAAAAAAGCCAGACTGTTTGTATCATCTGATACAGAAGCGCTCTGCAGAGATTAAAAAAAAGCCAAAGGCTCTAGTTGAATAGTGTGTTTCTACAGAGGAAGGTGGGTTGGTGTGCTACCAGGTTGATGATGAATGGTGTAAAACTAAAAGAGGATATTACCTGACACACACACAAACACACACACACACACACACACACACACACACACACACACATGGGAGCCAGAAGCACATTAACACAATAAACGAGAAAAAACAAAGACTTCCAACACCTTAAGGATAATGTGATAATTTGTTGACACATCAGAAGAGGTTTAGAAAAAAAGTGTTAAAAAAGTGTTCTTAATGACTGTAGCTGAACTTCACCTTTGAGATAAACTTATTGATAACTAAGAATATTCCTCAGTGAAAGAATCATAAGCACATGTCTGGACAAAGTGTTTTAAACACAGTTTAATGAAAATAGACAAGCATATACTTTCCCAGACATTACACACTACTGCATGAGTGACTTAAGCATAAATGACAGTATTGAGGATACTGAAGTCTCTTTACTGTGTTGTAAAGAAGCTGTCTGCCTGACGGCCAGTTTGCATTAATTCATATAAGCCTGTGGTGGGTTGGTGGTGGCGGCTACAGGAGCAGTGTCCATCCATAGAAATATTTTGGCCACACAAGGAAAATTATTATTTATAAAATATGCCGAATCATATTTTTTCAAATTGATAACTGCTAGTAGAAAATCACTCTCTGCATACTGGCCATCTCAAATGTATAACAGAATACATGAGCAATGGTTGAAAGCTGCTCATACTCAGGCATTTACCCTAAAGGTTCTCAGAGAAGAACAAATAATAATTTCCATGTTGTGCTGTTGCCCGTAGTACTGTTTGAGTTATACCTGCAGTTGAATGAGCAACTTTTGTGCGTTGCTGCCTTGTTCTTCTATTCAGCTCAGTGGAAGCATACGTTTGGCAGCATGCTTGACTAGGTTGTTGCTTGCCGGTGCTGTACTCCATTTGATAACCAGCTGCATTACAAGTACTTTGGTATAACTACCTGCTACAGTGTATTTCACTTTGTAGACGTGTTTATTAAGACCTTGTTGCTGACTCAGTGAACATGTGGTTGATTTTGTCTCTGTGTGAATGGAAGCAAACTGGTCCATCCACCTAAACCAGACACACGTATAAGTACTTCCACCTTTGAAGACCTGAATAACGATAGCCCATTCTAACTAATTTTGGGAAGTCACCTAACGCATGGTTGACCACAGCACGAGAAGTTTTAGTACAAGTTGGCACCAGTCTTGACTGTAGTTAGATAATTCAATTCCACATTATCCATGTTGATTCTTTCAGTGTCATGAGTTGGGTAGTGCTGATAGGGAGGACATATTTACCAATCATGGTCACAGAAAACAAACTTTTCATGGCCATAGTAGCCTGTGACAGGGAGATGAGACAGTGCTTCTAATTATGGTTTTTGATCAAAAGACCCACAAACCTGCAGATATAATAGCAATTCCCAGACAATAAAAAACACACATACAGCATTAAAAATCAAATTGCTATTGTACCAAAACTGGCATTACAACAAATAAAAAGTAGTATGGACATGCAGACTTACCAGGATTCTACATTAGTGATGGTAGCAGGTATCTCTGAAATATAGATGTATAATTTGTCATTCATCTGAATTCAGAATATCTCTGTAAACCAACATTTTAACTGTAGAAATTCTTTACAGAGCATTATATGAAGAGGTTTGCAGGATCTGCTGCAAAAAGAAAGACAGGGACACTATGTGCATGGACAGAATTATTAGAATCACTCAGTGCCCTGTATGACAGTCTATTTTCTTTCTGTTGCAGATAATGTTTTTCAAAGTGTCCCAAATACTCTCCTTACAACTTAAAGTAAAGTTGTTACAAAATGATATCAGTCAGTTTTACAATGCTTTGCATATCATGTAAAAAAGTAAGACTATGCGAAGTGATGCATTTTATCCTGGAGCTCATTCTGATGTGTTTAGGCCTACATTATAACCCTCATTGCTGGCTAATATTCTGATAATCCATATTGATTAAATTGGCTTCTCCAATTGCTACCTTCTTTTCATATTGATTTTAATTTCCAGTTTTAATGGCAAAAACATCACATCCAGATTACACAATCCTATATTGTACAGATGTTTAAGTGTTTTAGGTTGTTTAACTGCATTCATAATTATCATGCAGATATCAAACATGCTTATCAATACAGCATGTGGATTGCCAGAAGAACATTATTCTTTCAGAATAATTTTGACTTTGATATTAGTAATGAAAATTAGCAGGCCTACTGAAATATTCACACGAAAGCTCTGACAAATGAAAACAATTGTTAACATATGACACTTCTAAAAAAATCTAAATAAAGTACAAAAATAATAATAATAATAAAACAAAAAATAGACTGGATAATACCATTGTTTTTTTCCTTATGTATTCTATGCACACGAGCTCACTTTTGAGTAAAACTTTGTATGTTTTTGCATGTATGTGCTATATATTAGACCAGTGGACCGAAAACTGAAATGATTCACAATGAAACTTCTCTCATCATTCAATCAAGTATTAATTTTATTAACGAAAACTAAGACGAAAAATGCTATCACGTCCAATATTCGATAACAAAAGTGAAACTATAACTACAGAAAAATGAATTAGTGTAAACCAAAATTAAAACGAAAGGTCACATAATTTATCGCAAAATATAAAAATGAAGTTGTGACTAATGTTATTAATGGTCAACTATGATCTGTCTTTAGTGCAGTGAGGCGGCGTCCTACATATAAACTATATATGATGGACTGCTTCTCTGATCGCCCAGCACAGAGCTGACAGAACATTAATTAGCAAGGTTTTGTGCATTATCTCTAACAGAACTAACATAGCTATCGAATTAAAGTGAGCTAGTAAAAGTAGTCTAACAAAAGTAATCTGGCGTTCTGCGAAGTGGTGGTTAAGGCAAAACAACGAAGAAAAAAGGATACATATATATATATATATATATATATATATATATATATATATATATATATATATATATATATGTGTGTGTGTGTGTGTGTGTGTGTGTGTGTGTGTGTGGCTATGTTAGTTCTATATATTTGTACAGTCTACACTTCCTGCAATCATCATGCAATATCACCCAAAGTGCTGCGCAAAACGAACGCATGCATTATATATCCATTAACTCATATATTAATAGGCTATATTGGATAGCTAATTCATTATATATAATTCATTATTATAGCTAATTCTAGTTCGGGAACACAATCCAGACTTTTTGCGGTAATTTAGAGCTCCCAAACCAAGCAGGACAAAATGTATGTTTGAACAGTAAACTGAATCCAGCTCATATGACACTGATACAGAAAAAATGACTGCAAACAATTAATTCAAACAATTAGCTAATCGATATTAATCTATGCCTCAGGCTAGACACCGGCTCTCTTGCGACCCTGCCCAGGATCAAGCGGATAAGAAAGTGAATGAATGAATACCTTGGTTCTCCCCACCCCAAAAAATGCTTTCAGGTTTGGGTTTAATAGCCTAACCAAAAGTTTATGCATTGACTCCATCTAGTGGCCGTATAATGTTACAGTCAGAAGATGCAGCCTATATTTTAAGTCAAGTCAAGTCAAGTCAGATCTATTTATATAGCGCTTTTTACAATGGAGCATTGTCTCAAAGCAACTTTACAAGTTTAGATTATCTCCTAATAACTACGTCCAATCCCAAATTGAGCAACCCTAGGGCGACAGTGGCAAGGAAAAACTCCCTGAGTGTTATAGGAAGAAACCTTGGGAGGACCAAGACTCAAAAAGGGACCCAACATCCTTGGGCGGCGTAGATGATAAATCTAAGAGCGAAACTAATGTCATGGAGTCAAAGTTCTGAATAAAATGTGAAGTATGCACATCGGCATTAAGTGGCCCGGGTATGGTGGGGCTGGAGTTGATGACGGAAGCACCTTGAGTGGAGCTACAGCGGATGAACATAATGTGGTGTGGCTGGAAACTGCCGGAACAAAGCTCGGAGAGAAAACAGAAAATGTAATTAGTTATCGATTAAGAGCACAGTGTCTATTAACAATCACTGATGCCATGTCCAATCACTGATGCCATGTGTACATGAGACCCCGGCAGCATTAGCTATAGCAGCATAGCTAGAAAGAGGAGAACTGGTAGATCACTGTGTATAATATTCAATACCCACTGATATGGGTATTACACAGCAACAAAAAACTGCATTGTGTTACATTATAAGAGTGAAATAAGTGGTTCCAATAATATAGTTCATTTAATTTTACTTGGTAATACCGCTAAATTATAATAATATTTCGAACAACTTAAACATCTGTATTAAGGGAAGAGTGGGCCATTTCAGTTGACACATCCTTGCATCTGAATCATTTTTATCTCCTTAACAAAGGGGAGAAGCACAAATGAACTGTTTTTTTTATTGGTAGTTGGTTTATTTTGTTTTGTTTTGCTAATTAAAGCAATTATATACATGGCAGGTATAATTACTGGAATACCAAAGCAAATTTCTCTAGGTTTAGAATTTTGTATATGTTGAAGGTTAAAGCATAAAGATAACAAAAAAAAAACAGCCATGAATTGCTATGCTAGACAGATCTTTGTTTTTTTTTTCTGGTGGCTTTGGCATAACTTAAGCCAACTTAAGTTAAGTTAAGCCAGTTTTGTTTACTCAATTGTGATGCACTGAAATATAGTCTCTGGTGCATAAAATAGTATTACAATGCAATAAGACATCCTTTTCCATATCTAAATTATATATAAATACAAAATTATATAAAAAATTTTGCACTGATTGAGACGATATACAGAGCAATTTATGAAGTCAGTAGAGGAAAATCTGTTAGAACAGTAGCAAAAAAGAGAAACTTATGTCTTATAATTATATTTCAACATATAGCTGTTCTGTTAAATAATAGCAGAGATAAGAGAAACTAAATGAGGGAGTAATTTATTTTTGTGACATAATAAAATACTCTCAGTAAGTTAAACTCTGTTTCATCTATACGAATCTTTAAAAAAAATGCATAGGATCATTTGGAAAGGAAAACTGCAGTAATCAGTTAGCAATTTTACCCCCAGATTGCTCACCTTGTCCACTGAGTAAGATCAACTTAAAACCTAACGGGGGGCACTTGTCCTACAGGCACCAAACCCCCCCCCAAAAAACAGTAATCATATTTTCATGGGCCATTGTCATATATGCAATTAAGAAACATTATTCCTTTTTGGCTAGAGGACATCTGACCATTCTCTTCCCTTACCTAGTGTATCAGGAACAAAATAAGGAGTAAAGGCAAAACATCACTGCCTACTGTGTTACCTTACTTTTATTCTCTACCAGACTGGGAAGTCTCTTTCTTGTTGTCAGTGAAATGTAAGTAAATAAGGAGAGTCTTAAGTGTTACGGTTCGTCATATTAAAAACCCTGGCAAACTGTGAAAACAAAAGTAAAAGGGATTTTAGGACCCAATCGCAGTTAGCTCCAGATGGAAATTGTGAACCAAATATAAATAAATAAAAGAAACTGAATAAACAATAAAGTAAGAAAATAAACCAACTAAAATAACAGCTTCAGCTGCTGTGGATCGAACCCTGGACGGGCATGTGGGTAGAAAGCTATGTAAACCCAATGCGGCACTCCACCACTGAAGAAAACAAATAAAATAACCAAATCTAAAGCTTGCGCCGTAATGCACCCCTATGACATGATATGCTTATGGCATGCCTCCGCTACGTTGGAGGCGTATTGGTCCACGTATGCGCAGAGCGGCGGCACCCAAGATTAGTGTGGGAACATGCTGACTCAGTGTAGGGTTCCCAGAACAAAACAGAAAGCACTCAGAGGACAATAGTGCTACAGATTGTGTGCTAATAGCACTGAGCGTTAAAAAGAGGATTACTGAACTAAAACGAAAAGGAATGTGAACTCGCCGAGCGGAAACCCGGAGGTCCCAAAAGACTTGGCGGAAACTCAAGAAAGACAAGAGCCGCAGTCGTGAGTTTAGAGCCGCAAAGAGAAGATGCCACAGGAAATCGTTAACAACCCCAAGGCTGAACGAGGCAAAACACGGTTCTTCGAACAGTGGAACATGAGACTGACACGCGAGGCGATTCTTGGTCCTCTGTACACATGGCCTACACAACGCACCACAGCACAAGGCTAACCTGGACAGAGCATGAAATGTATGCGCGGAGACATGGGACGAGACTGAACGCTGCTCATCGTCCCTTGTGCATGAGATAACAGCGAAAGGACAGTATTGGCCCAATTGCAGAGAGGAAGGGGCAAAAGGAGCCATGACGCCACTAGGGGAGAGGAGCAAGGGGGGAGTGCCATCCGGGAACCGGTGACCAGATAAGTCTGACCCTGTCCTGACCAGCTAAAGCCCTGGCTTACCTCCAGCCTTGCGACTCTATGTAGCTAGCCATCTTCCAAGAGTGAGCTTGACCAGTCGCCTTGCCTGGCTGCGGTCACTGGACACGGAAGGTAAGTAATGTGGTTACTATAAACGCGGTAACTAGTGAGCGTCAGAGAAATTGAGAAAGCCGCGTCAATGATGGCGGGATTACCAGCAATGTAGTGTGTGATACAGCATGTTAGAGTGTGAAGGTATGATACTGACTAGACTCAGGGATGTTCTGAAATACCTGAGCCAGCAGGTGTTGTGAATCTGGCAATTAATGCCACACTCTGGGCCTTGGACTAGCCATGAGCGGCACAGGGGCGGAGCTTGGCACTGGCGGCTCAGAGGCAGAGCTTGAGGCTGGCGGCACAGAGTTGGAGCTCGAGGCTGGTCACTCAGAAACAGGACCAGACCCAACAAGGCCCAAGTGAAAGGTCGACACAAGTCACCTGCCAAGGCAAATAGACGGCAAAGATCTTAACGCCGAGGCCTACAAAGGTGACCATGGTACAGGGGTCAGCGGCATCGACTGCGCCGCAAGGATCGGTACAAAAGATTGTGGCGCGGGGGTCAGCAATAGCGACCGCGGCGCAGGGATTGGTACATAAGACCATGGCACAGGGATTGGCGGTGTTGAACGGTGCACAGGGACTACTACATAAGACCATGGAGCAGAGATCGGCGTTAGCGATTGGTGCGCAAAAGGCACAGTTACGGAGCCAGCATGCTCAGGTACAGAGGTAATGGGCGTGGCGAGCTCGGGTATGGAGCTGTTCGGTGCTAGCTGCTCAGGTACGGAGCTAAAGGGTGTGGTGAGCTCCAGTACGGAGCTGGGCATCTATCTGCACAGGTATGGAGCTAGAGGGGGCAGCAAGCTCAGGTACGGAGCTGGGTGGCGTTAACTGCTCAGGTATGGAGCTAATGGGTGCGACGAGCTTGAATAAATTGGCCAGGGAGAACGGGGTGGAATTAAATCAAGCTTCTGCCTCAGCACTTTGCTGAGACCTCCTTTAAAGAAGGCCATGAGCTTGGGCTCATCCCAGCCGGTCTCCGTAACCACTATGTGGAATTCAGAAATATAATCAGAGACCAGCGAGGAATGCTGGAGGACCAAGGCCATGCGGGCCAGATCCATGCTACCAACCTTAGACGCACATGTGAACGGCCAGGGGGCGGAAGTGTCCGAACCGGACATCACCCCTAGGGAATGCTGACGCCCCGGTGGAGAAGACCCGTCTCTAAAGGGGGGTTGGGAGAGAAAACGGGATGGTTCCAAAGCCTGGTTCCAGGTAAATAGCCGGGGACAGCAGCTCCAACTTGGACCGGAGAGGGCCGCCATGCCTTCTGCAGCAGGGTCTGGCCAGCTCAGCGGGGTTGGGATGCCAGGTCCCTAACCTGGCCAGGGTTAAGGGACTGACCCCCAAGAGCTAGCCAGGACTCAATCAGCGGTTGCTGACACTGCTTACGGAGAATGGTGACTTCCATAAAGGAAGTCCCAGGAGCTAGCATTTGGTCCTGCACTGGTCGTACCATTCTGTTACGGTTTGCCATATTAAAAACCCAAACCCCTGGCAAACCATGAAAACAAAAGTAAAAGTGATTTTAGGACCCAATCGCAGTTAGCTGCAGCTCCAGAAATTGTGGACCAAATATGAATAAATAAAAGAAACTGAATAAACAATAAAGTAAGAAAATAAACCTAAAATAACAGCTTCAGTGGCTGAGGATCGAACCCTGGACGGGGACATGGGTAGATGCTATGTAAACCCAATGCGCCACTCGGCTACTGAAGTAAAAAAAACAAAATAATTAAATCTAAAGCTTCCGCTATGCTGGAGGAATATGGGGAAGGCTATGAAGGCTAACCTGGATGGAGCATGAAACGGACACACGAAGACGAGGGACATAGAGTGTGATGATACGACACTGACTGGACTCAGGGACATTATTAAATACCTGAGCGAGCAGGTGTTGTGAATCTGGCAATTAATGCCACGTAAATGGCACGACGTATGAGCTACAGGACGATACTTGAGCCGATGCTGCCCTCTAGCTTACACAAGGACAGCTCCTAACAATTAGAGCAGCAGCAGGGGAGACATTTTAAGTTGCAGGGGAAGGATACACATACAAGATCTCAGTAGACCAAATAAAGGTGACCAGAGTCACATTCCAAAAAGGTTGGGACGATAAAACATTTTAACACTTTGTTATGTTGCCATTGCTTCTCACCAGGCTTAACATAAGGATTATTTTTATGCACAGTAAAGTTTTAAGTGGCATTTGTGAAAATAACTTTGTATTGTAGTGCTTAACAAAGGGTTGCCAAAATAATCCCTTGCCCACATGGTTCTATCAGCTATTGATGAATGATGTTTTTTAAGGCAGTGCCGTCTGAGGGTTTGGAGATCACAGGTCTACAGTTTAGGCTTGTGCGCTTGGCCTTTATGCACTGAAATTCCTCCAGATTCCTTGAATTTATTAATGATATCACACACTGCAGAGGGAGAAATATACAAATCCCTTCCAGTTTTTCTATGAGTAATATTGTTTTTAGACAATGATCATCTGCCCAAGTTTGCTCAGCCTTTCATGTGTACTGCTTTTGAACCAAATCATGATTACAAACACCTGTTGATCTCACATGTTTGATATAACAGTTATTTTGTTTAAGTTTTATTTATACCTTATTACTAGCACTAAATTGCCCCATCCCAACTTTTTCTGGAATGTGTTGCAAGCCTGAAACGCAGGAATAGATGTTCATTAACAAATGAAATGAAGTCGAACCGGGAAAAAATATGAATATCTTGTGTTCATTCTGTCTGCAATAAAGTCAAAGTCAAAGTTAACACTTTGTTTTTGTTTGTTTTAATTTTGTTCTGTTTTGTTTTGCTATTTAATTTGCATTTTCCATACTGTTCCAACATTTTCTGACTTGGGGCTGTACTAGTATTTTGTACACAGTGTCAAGCAGTTCATATGAACTTTCTGTTAAATTAGTTTTTGTTTTTTGAAAAATTATTTTTAAGAAAAATCTTTAGTCATCATGGGGTGTTGTATAAGCATTGGCCTAGTTGAACTGGGTGGGATGAGTTGAATATAGGGTTTACCCAATCTTGAAAACAGTTTAATTGTCCCACCCAGTTTTTTAAATAGTGACAACAAGGGTAAGTTAGCGCTTTTTTGGCAGCAAAAAACCTTCGTATTTCATGCTATGTTATGTGTTTGGTAGTGCAGGGTCTCTCTGAAAAGTCAAGTAACATTAGTCTCTGGGCGCATCTGAAACTGCACACTGCCGCACTAAATGTTATGTAATACATAAAGCATATGTGTCAAACTCAAATGTGGCCCGCCATGTAATTTTATGTAGCCCGCGAGAGCTTAAAAAGTGTATGTCAAATGAATCTATGCTACTTTAAAGCGTATATTCACCATAAACTACATTTCCCACAATACATTGCATTACCAATTACGGATTATGTCGAATACGTTACTTGCGAAGTGACAGCATCCCGCCACTGGATGGTACTGTATCCCCATCAGCGGCTAACGACAGCGGTTTATCCCAACAAGTGGTACAAATGATCCCAAACTGTCCAGGAAAAGAAAAACTAATACAGATGGAAGGCAGTTTCAAGAAAGATGGGAAAGCGAATACATGTTTGTGCCTCAAGGGACAAAACCGGTATGTTTTTTTGTGCTATGAGGCCGTATTAGTCATGAAAGTGTAGAATATACGTCGACATTTTTTACTTCTCTTTCTTTCCACCTGAATCACATTTGCTCACGTTAGTGGCTTATATACGTCAATATGCGACTCTTATTTTTAGTTAATTACATAACTAAAAATTAAAAAACTTATTAAGTTAATTACATAAGCAGTGTATTCACTGTGTATTCACTGTGTTTATAATATTAAAAAAAAAAAAACAGTTATTTAACAATATGTTAAGGAGTAGTTACATTTATTTTATATTACATGTAGTTACATTTGCTGTCTTACAGTTACAACTGGCCCTTTGAGGGCAACTATAATGCTGATATGGCCGTCGGTGAAAATTAGTTCGACACCCCTGACTTAAAATAACAAAGTGTGTTGTTTGGGACACAGCCTCACTTTCTAACATTAATGTTAGTCTTGTCTCAGTCTTGTAAAGCTTGAACTTTCTCAGTGTTATGCTTAACGTAAATTGCTTTGTCATCTCATTTCAGCATAATGTCTACAAAATAAACAAATAAAAATAAAACCATCACAGGACACATTACTGAGGTTTTTCTAAGAGTAGGTTTACAACAGATTTTCCACACAAAGACAAGACAACATCATACTCGATCATTAGGCAAACCTAGTGTTACATTACTTTACATAATATGCATCATCTTACTAGGAGAACATTGGTACATACAGGGGAGTGGCAGGTAAAGGGACTGAGGTGAGATCTTACATGGATTGGTAATGAATATGTCAATGTTTATGCCTTTTATCAGGATTTTGCACATACAGAAGACCTCAAAAACACTTTGTTTCAAATATTATATATATATATATATATATATATATATATATATATATATATATATGTATATATATATATATATATATGTGTATGTATGTATATATATATATATATATATATATATATATATATATATATATATATATATATATTGGCAGGTGAACCTTGATGCAAAATAGAAGAGTGGAGAAGCAGATGTAGCTGCAGGGTGTAAGGTGAGGTTTTAGTACTGATTCATGATTGTAATGGATTAAACCCAGAAAGAGATCAAGAAAACCAGAATAAATGGAAATTAATTTTTAATAAGCCTCATAATGTTTAGTTTGCAAATTGACTTTGTAATGGCTTTGTCTAATCATAAACAGAAGTACAGATATTGATGCCTTTTTTATGTATTGCTGCTTATGGTAATTTCACAAATGTAGTTCCACGTCATTATACATACAGTGGTGCTTGAAAGTTTGTGAACCCTTTAGAATTTTTTATATTTCTGCATAAATTATCACGAGCCACGCTGCCAATGCACTGGGACCGGTACAGCGTCACAAGCACGCATGGGCCGACCCTAGTCGAGCTGATTGGTTCACCTGTGGGCTTGAGTATCAAGCCTAGTCAGGTGTTGCTTCCTTGCCATTGTCAGATGTTTTACGTCCAAGTGTGCTGTCGTGTTTGCCTTTCTTGTCGGCTTTTGGCGTGTAGGGATACTGGTAGACCTGCCTCGCCAAGGAGGTAGGAAAATTAGAGCTTGGAAGCTCGAGGTAACCACTAGGGCTTAGTGGATCAGAGTAAGGCAAGGTTCTGCTCGCTTGCTACCCTTGTCCACCTTCGTGTACTTCCCTACTTTGGCTAGATCTTAGCAATTCGAGCTCCCCGCTCTCACTCACAGTCACTGCCTCCCTATTGGGCTTGTCAGCCCCTTCAATGTGCGGGGATTTAGTCTCCACCCTCACGTTTCGCCACCCACCCTTTTTGAGGAGCGCTGTGCTGCTGTTCAGCCTCGTTCCTCAGTTCCGCATCTGTGTCGAGCTGCGTTTCTGCTGAAGTAACTGTGACTTGCTTAGTGGTAGTGCGCTCTTGTTTGTATTTTTTGTCCTTTTTTGCATTTTTGTCCGAGCACGTGTTAGAGTTAGTACCCTAGTCCCTCGGGCACCTCCTGTACTTGGGTCCTCCCCTCATTCACCACACAGTTCGCATCCTGAACCGAAACATAAATATGACCTATAACATCATCAGATTTTCACACAAGTTTTAAAAATAGATAAAGAGAACCCAGTTAAACAACTGAGACAAAAATATTGTACTTGGTATTTTATTTATTGAGGATAATGATCCAATATTACATATTAGTGAGTGGCAAAAGTATGTGAATCTCTAGGCATAGCAGTTAATTTGGTGAAAGGTGAAATTAGAGTCAGGTGTTTTCAATCAATGGGATGACAATCAGGTGTGAATGGGCACCCTGTTTTATTTAAAGAACAGAAATCTATCAAAGTCTGCTCTTCACAACACATGTTTGTGGAAGTGTATCATGGCATAAACAAAGGAGATTTCTGAGGACCTCAGAAAAAGAGTTGTTGATGCTCATCAGGCTGGTAAATGTTACAAAACGTGGTCGACAAATAAAGATCACTCCAAGAGCAAGGCGTGTAATAGTTGGCGAGGTCACAATGGACCCCATTGTAACTTCTAAGCAACCTACTTGAGACTCTCTACATCTTACAACGGTGTACTGCGGTCTTCGCCTGTAAAAGAGTTTTTTTTTTTTGGAAAAGGTGCAGGTTTTGCAAATTTTGGGCTGCCAGGGATCAACATGTAGAGAGTCTTTGTCCCAAATCCCAAACATAGTGGTCATAACTGAGCAAAGAGGTTAGATCATTTTATACACAGGAACTCTTAAGAACACTGTCACTCTCCACTTCTTGTGCTACTCTTCTTAGACCATGAACAGCTGCAGCAGGAAAATAAAAATCCTGTAGTTGAAGACATGCACTCTCACTCTAAACTCTATAACACGTTTTATGAAGTCATTGTCTTTGTACCACCTGAACCTCTCAATGTCACGATGGTAAGAGCACCCTGATAACAACTGCTTAATGTTGGTCATTAGTACTTCTCAAGGTGTCTGGAGTTGTGAGATGAAAGTGCTGACCACTGTACCACTATGCTGCCTCAGAATTTAATATGATTTATTTATTATCTCATTTATATATTTATGTACAAATATTTACAAACTCGAAAGGAAATCCAAGTAGTACAGCAAGCGAATGAAAACGCAAGTTGTATCTGGAGATGGACAACTAATAACATAGTAATAACAATTTATGACCACTAGGTGGAGATATTTGTTTAACTTTAAATAGTGAAATGACTAACCTTAACACTAATAAAAGGAAAAGATCAAGTTCCAAGATTTAATACTTAGAAGAAAACAAATAGTATTTTAAAATTGATATGTGGTGCAGATAATATGTGGTGCTTTTCTTTATTTTAATGTCCCACCCAGTACTTTCACATGCACTCAATTAATTCCGGAAGAGGCTCCAATCTCTCCATCACTTTTCACTGTGACTTTCACCACAACCAAGCGGTAACTGAGAGATGTTAAACAACTGTGAAATCTGGTAAGCAGCTATGTGAATCTATAAGTGCAGAGATGCCAAACATGCTTTACAGTTGATTTTGAGTCTATACAAATTTTTCACTCTTGACACACATACACAAACACACAAAAACAGAAGAAGAAGGCTATGGGGTTATTGCTGAAATGGCCCTATATTTATCCAAGATCCAATTACTAATTCAAAAGTGCAAGTCATCAGAATTACTGTTTTTAAAAAAAGTTAAAGAACTTCCTGCCCTCTTTCCGCATTATCCAACCAAATCTGTAATACCTACAACCAGATGGTATTGTATTTTCCTGGCCATCTGTGATCAATATCAGACATTACACCGTTTGTCCAACCCCAGATGGCACAATTGTTATGTTTTGTGATATATTCTGTCTTTGAGAATCACTTTGAAAGATAATGGTTTCTAAACGTAAATATGCAAGACAGAAGACCCGTCAGCTTCACGAAAACGATGATGAAGAGTACATATGCTGCTACGTGCTACAGTGTATTTAGTATTTAGTCAGCCACTGATTGTGCAAGTTCTCCTACTTAGAAAGATGAAAGAGGTCTGTAATTTTCATCATAGGTACACTTCAACTATGAGAGACAAAAAAAATCCAGGAAGTCTCACTGTAGGATTTTTAAAGAATTTAATTGTAAATTATGGTGGAAAATAAGTATTTGGTCAATAACAAAAGTTCAACTCAATACTTTGTAACATAACCTTTGTTGGCAATGACAGAGGTCAAACGTGTCCTGTAAGTCTTCACCAGGTTGGCACAAACTGTAGCTGGTATTTTGGCCCATTCCTCCATGCGGATCGCCTCTAGAACAGTGATGTTTTGGGGCAACACGGACTTTCAACTGCCTCCACACATTTTCTATGGGGTAGAGGTCTGGAGACTGGCTAGGGCCACTCCCAGGACCTTGAAATGTTTTTTTTACAGAGCAACACTCCCTTGTTGCCTGAGCGGTGTGTTGTTTTGGGTCATTGTCATGCTGGAAGAACCCAGCCACATTTCCATTTCTTCAATGCTCTTCACTGATGGAAGGAGGTTCATTCTTTCCCTTAAACACGGATCAGTTGGTCCTGTCCCCTTTGCCAGAAAGAAAAACAGGCCCCAAAGCATGATGTTTTATGCCCATGCTTTTCATAGTAGGATATGGTGTTCTTGGGATGCAACTCAGCATTCTTCTTCTTCCAGTTGAGTTTTTTACCAAAAAAGTTCTATTTTTGGTTTAATCTGAAAACACGATATTTTCCCCCCCAATCCTCTTCGGATCATCCATATGCTCTCTGGCAAACTCAGAGGGCCTGGGACATGTACTGGCTTAAGCAGGGGGACACGCCTGGCACTGCAGGATTCAGAGTCACTCTCGCGGCGTTACTGTGTTACTAGGGCGTAGTCTGGAATTTTTCGCACCGTTCTTATGATCATTTTAACGACACGGGATGAACTCCTGCGTCTGCTCCGTGGGGCCCCAGATGGTCGAGGGAGATTGTCAATGCTCTTGTATGTTTCACCTTTTCTTACAATTGCTCCCCATAGTTGATTTATTCACACCAACCTGCTGGCACTATTGTAGATTCACTCTTCCCAGCATGGTGCAGGTCACAGTTTTCTTCCTGGTGACCTTCAACAGCTCCTTGGTCTTGGCCATGGTTGAGTTTGGAGTTCTGACTGTTTGAGGTGTGGGACCAGGTGTCTTTTATACAAGATAACGAGGTCAAACAGGTGCCATTAATACAGGTAATGAGTGGAGGACAGAAGATCTTCTTAAAGAAGAAGTTACAGGTCTGTGTGAGCCCAGAAATATTGCTTGGTTTTGGGTGACCAAAATATTTATTTCCACCATGATTTACAATGAAATTCTTTAAAAATCCTACAATTGTGATTTCTGGGATTTTCTTTTTTCATTTTGTCTCTCATAGTTGAAGTGTACCTATGATAACAAAGTTACAAGACCCTCTCTCATCTTTCTAAGTAGGGAAAGAAACTTGCCACAATCAGTGGCTGACTAAATACTTTTTTTGCCCCCACTGTACTTTACATGAATTTATCTTCAGGACTCTCCATCTGTGCCCCTTTTTTCCTTTCCCCTTCCCCCACCCCCCCCTTCCTCCTCTTCCCCCCCCCCTCTTCTCTCCCCCCCCCCCCCCCCCCTCTCCCCTCCCCCCCCCTTTCCCCCCCCCTTCCTCCCCCCCTATCCCCTCCTTCCTCCCCCTTTCCCTACCCTTACTTCCTCCCCCCCCCCCCTCTCTTCCTCTCCCCTCCTCCCTTTTCCCCCCCCCTCCCCCCCCCCCCCTCCCCCCCTCTCCTCCCCTACCCTTCCCCCCCCCCCCCCCCCCTCCCCCCCCCCCCCCCTCCCCCCTCCCCCCTCCCCCGTGCAGACAAACACTTGAAAAAATATCAGGCCGATTAATTCCCATCTTCTTCCCACCTGAGCTTGAGGCGGATCCCCCCCCCCCTAACAAATTTCCATGAGCCATGGACAATAAAACAAAAAAACAAATTTGAACAGTGCTCAGGGACTGTGGTAGTCTAGTGGTTAAGTGACTGGGACTGTGTAACAGAAGGTGTAAGGTTCAAATCTTCCTTCTTCAAAAAAACTATCACTGTTTGGCAATTAACCCACAGTTGCTTGGATTGTTAAGATTGTAGGGCACCAGTAAGTTGTTCTGGTTAATTGACTAAATATGAAAGGAGGATATGATAATAGCAGTGAAGTACTCTCATTTGTTTAAGTTTAATTGTGCTAATGGTTTTTAGGTTCTTTGTGGGTTAAATTAGCTTAATTCTGGCAAACAAAATTGAAAAAGTCTAACCTAATATACAGTAGTCAAGTTTCAGAGGTGGTACTTACGGTATATTTAGGGTATCTGTACTTTATTTGATTATTTTTTGAGCTTAATACTTTTCCACTTTTGTACTTTTTCCAAAGGAAAAAAGGTGTGCTTTTACTCACTAAATATTCAAAAACCAGACTTGGGACTTTAGCCATTATGAATCTATTTATGTATTTTATATATTTATTTTGTTGGTTTTATTATAAACAGTTCTAGTCAGGCATACTTAAACTTTTACCTGATTATTATGTAACGGGTTAGTAGTACTTTTACTTAAATAAAAGAACTTGTGTACTACTTTTCCCCCTCTGGTAGAAGTAAAAACGTATTAAAAAAAAATTTTTTAAATGTTTAAAATGAGGTGTTATGGGAATTTTAATTGAAATTGCTGCTGGTGAGGCAGGACAGAAAGATGTTCCCTTTCATGAAGAGAACGTGGGTCCTGCTTGTGAGGCACAAGGAGAGACCCAAGTTTGCCCTTGAGGGATGTTCATATACTTATTTCATTGTTTTTTTTTTTCTTTTTCAGTTCAAGCAGTCATCCAAGTCGTTGCGTTTCACACTTCAAACTGGTGAAAATAAAACAGTATGAGGGAATACAGAGACTAACATGCTTTCAGTGGGTTTAGGTCAGGTCCTGAGGTCAACAATTAACCTTTTTGTGTTGGATTAAAAATATGTTTTTGATCTTTGTCCAGCTGAAAGCTCTAACCACGACCCAATTGTAGCTGCTTGGGAGAGGCAGACAGATTTCTATTGCAGCTTCTGGTAATTCTTGAAATATAAAATATGATGCCAAGTAGCCTATCAAGGCTCCCAATGAGCAAAGCCCAACAACATCAAAGATCAACATACATAACAGCATAGTTCGGATTAGGTTATTTTATGTATGACCTCCCTTATGAATGATTGTTGATAACACACACACACACACACACATACATACATACATACATACATACATTCATCTCGAGGTGTAGATCAGGATCCTTGGCCACCCTACTTGATAATGCTAAAGACTGTAGGACGCTTAAATTTTGCGCAATCTCCTGTTTCAAACTCCACTTTCCATACAGAAGGGTTCATTGTCAGACTGGAGCACTACCATTATTTTTGTCACTTTGGTATGTCTGTATATCAGTTTTATATTGTACCTAGGAACCAATTACTGCTCTCTGCCATTTGCTCAATGAACCTTGTCTCAGCCACCATTAAGCGTGGCCTAACTAAATTTATCATCTGGTCAGACTGACAGCTGGGTGTGTATGTCAAGAGCCTCAGGATATGACAGATTATCATTCTAACAGGCTGATGCGTGTCCACATACACAGTCTAATGATAGATTAGACACTGAGTCAGTCAATATCCTCTAAAGCCATTAAAGGGTAATGCAAAATTTATGATGAAGCTATACATGAAGCCAGTAAACCTGGGTCAGTTATAGTCCATTAATAAGGTAGCACAAATGTTGTAACCTTCATGCTTATGATCAGTATGATACATTTGAAAATTATTGAGTAAGTTTAAAGAAGACACTTGCCTTGTGGTTGAGATGCTACACATGCTGTGTGATCACCTCATGAAAGCATTGCTGAAGGTAGGGGGGGGAGGGGGGGGGGAAAGAGAGAGAGATACAGATAGAGATAGAGATACACATACACATACACATTGCATAATTGCAATACTTGGATGTGAAAGCCTTCCCAGCAGAGATTTTTTTTCATCCTTCTAACTGGCCACTGGGCTGCTTAGAGAACATTTTATTATGTGTGATATTGTTTGGTGAATAGGAACAGCTTGTCTATCCATACATTTGTCTGGCCAGTTGGGGATTGTTAAAATCTGGGCTAAATGAACCCAAGGGGCCTTCCTATCTCTTCGTCTTTTTTCTGTAATGGAATCTTTTGAGTGTTAGCCATAAGGCATAATAAGAAAGCACAGAATAGAGCTCTTGACTAATTGCTTCTGTTGTTAAAGTAATTGGATTAATCCAGTCTTTCATCGAGAGCACATGGGCCTTTCTGTTCATCCTCTACCGTAACTGTTGTTGACCTCTGTATATGTAAAGGGCAATATATTCAAGTTGATACTTTTGAACTGGTTTGAGACACCACTATCCCTTGTTTGAAAATGTGTACATTGCAAGTAGACTTGACTTCTAGATTAACACTCCATGACCTGTGTGGTCATTATGATTATTTTATTTTGATTTTCAAAAGAATTGATGTCATTGACTGTTTCATTTTTTTACGTTTACAAACTGACTTGATAGCTGTATTAATTTAGGATTTTAGCAAAAGTCAATAAGTTTAAATATACCTATGTAATATTATGATGGACAACCTAGTGTCTTCCTGTGCCAGTAACTGAATTTCTTTCAGAAGTGTGACTACATGTAGTGTTACTTTCCAGTATGAAAGTATTAATGATACCTGGTAATGATACTTGTAATAAGTTGCATTGACAAATGCCACTTGATGTACAGTCTATAGATCAGTTGTGTATTTCTTTTGATGCACACTGTATCTGTACAAATATGTAGGTATTTCTACACTTATGTATTTCATATATTTTAAGCATTTCATGTTGCTGACTACAGGTCTTGAGCTTCTTTACTCTACTATATTCAGGAATTTTCATTATATAGCTTAAAGGTTATGGACCTCTCAAAAACCTGGGCATTGGGTATGGGGTTTCTTGCTGCTACAATAGCATTCACTCTTCTAAAAAGGCTTTCTACTTTATTTTGGAACATTACTATGAAGTTGAACACTGATGTTGAACAAGAAACCCTGCAACACCGCAGTCATTCTAATTCATCTCAAAAGAGGTTGATATACAGTAGTTAATTTCAGGGCTTTGTGCAAGCCAACCAAGTTCTCTATCAAAGTTGGCAAGCCATATTTATGGACTTTGTTTTAATGCTAAGTGTTTAATACAATCCACTCCTTTGCTACTATTTACCTATTGAGATTTCATGCATGCATGCTTCACATTATGAACCTGCTAGCAGAGTATGGATGAAACAACCATGAATTTTGCCAAATAGTGTGCCAAAAGAAGGAGACAAGGGCTGTGTTCCAAACTGTATACATGTACAGTGGGGCAAAAAAGTATTTAGTCAGCCACTGATTGTGCAAGTTCTCCTACTATAGGTACACTTCAACTGAGAGACAAAATGAGAAAAAAATCCAGGAACTCACATTGTAGGATTTTGAAAGAATTTAATTGTACATCATGGTGGAAAATAAGAATTTGGTCACCCACAAACAAGCAAGATTTCTGGCTCTCACAGGGTGAATCCCATTTCAGGGGCTGCATCCTTGGAAGCACGCGGTCTACGCGGTCTATGAAGGTGTGTGCTTGGAAGGCTGGGCAGACCGCGGCAAAGGCCGAACCGAAATGAGATGGTCTACTCTGCATTGGATTTCCTGTTTGCGTCACGGAACCACCCGCCCGCACCGTATCACAAAACAGCAATAATCGTTATAACAATGCAGCCAGAAATTTTGAGTTTAGTTTATAAGCTGTTTTTGGTTTTTCAATTATTGGAGGAGACCCTTCACTGCAGACGCTGGCATTCATTTTCCCTCAAGCAGTTTAATAAAGGTCTCCGTTTGCTCCTTGCTCCCTAAAACAAAACCAAAAAATGTTGCGCTTTTGCTTTTTAACATTTACCTATTCGAGTTTTTAAATCCTTACATTTAAATAACGTATAAACCTCAGGCAACTGTTCTGATATCCCCAAGTTCCCCTCATGCGCAATGCACCTCTGGATATGGTAGGTCGCGAAGGATACATCAGATGTATCCTTCGTTTTCAGGGAAAAGAAGGCCACATTTGTCGGCCGCATACGAAGAAGCCTTTGGAATGGGGCAGCCTAGGCACGCCGCTATGATGCAATCGGTCTTCAAATGCAGCCTTCGAAGGATGCAGCCCCTGAAATGGGATTCACCCACAGACCTGTAACAACTTCTTTAAGAACCTCTTCTGTCCTCCTTTCGTTACCTGTATTAATGGCACCTGTTTGATCTTGTTATCTGTATAAAAGACACCTGTCCACAGCCTCAAACAGTCAGACTCCAAACTCAACCATGGACAGGACCAAGCTGTCAAAGGACACCAGGAAGAAAATTGTAGACCTGCGCCAGGCTGGGAAGAGTGAATCTACAATAGGCGAGCAGGTTGGTGTGAATAAATCAACTGTGGGAGCAATTGTAAGAAAATGGAAGACATACAAGACCATTGATAATCTCCCTCGATCTGGGACCCCACGCAAGATCTCAGCCCGTGGGGTCAAAATGATCATGAGCACGGTGAGCAGAAATCCCAGAACTACACGGAGGGACCTGATGAATGACCTGCAGAGAGCTCGGAGCAAAGTAACAAAGCTACCATCAGTACCACACTACCCCGAGAGGAACACAGATCCTGCAGTGCAATGCTTAAGCCAGTACATGTCCAGGCCGGTCTGAAGTTTGCCAGAAAGCATATGGATGACCCAGAAGAGGATTGGGAGAATGTCATGTGGTCAGATGAAACCAAAATAGAACTTTTTGGTAAAAACTCAACTCATCGTGTTTGGAGGAAGAAGAATGCTGAGTTGCATCCCAACAACACCATACCCACTGTGAAGCATGGTGGTGGATGCTTTGGGGCTGTTTGGTAAAAAAAAACCAAATCATCGGTTGGAGGAAGAAGAATGCTGAGTTTGCATCCCAACAACACCCATACCCACTGTGAGCATTGTGGTGGATGCTTTGGGGCTGTTTTTCTGCAAAGGGGACAGGATGACTGATCCGTGTTAAGGGAAGAATGAACGGGGCCATGTATCGTGAGATTTTAAGCCAAAACCTCCTTCCATCAGTGAGATAAAAAGCATTTCAAGGTCCTGGAGTGGCCTAGCCAGTCTCCAGACCTCAACCCCATAGAAAATGTGTGGAGGGAGTTGAAAGTCCGTGTTGTCCCAAAACATCACTGCTCTAGAGGAGATCTGCATGGAGGATTGGGCCAAAATACCAGCTACAGTATGTGTGCAAACCTGGTGAAGACTTACAGGAAACGTTTGACCTCTGTCATTGCCAACAAAGGTTATGTTACAAAGTAACAGTTGAGTTGAACTTTTGTTATTGACCAAATACTTATTTTCCACCATAATTTACAATTAAATTCTTTAAAAATTCTACAATGTCAATTCCTGGATTTTTTTCTCATTTAGTCTCTCATAGTTGAAGTGTAGCTATGATGAAAATTACAGACCTCTCATCTTTCTTGAACAATCAGTGGCTGACTAAATACTTTTTTGTGTCACTGTACACTGTATACAAAACTGTTTAGATACACTGCATTAAAAACTAAAATCCTTTTGGCTTCAACAGAATTGTTGAAATCTTGTTACAGGCTCACTAATATATAAAATATATGTGTACAGTGTACATAAACACTTGAATAATAGGATAATATGCAGCAACCTATCATCTCCACCAAGCTGCCACTGGTGGGACCCTGAGCAGGACATTTAACCTTAAACTTCACATCCCAGTCATAAGTCAGCGCACTCTGGGTAAAGGCACCTACCAAATGCTGTGGATGTTGACCAACTTAACCTTGGATCAAAATGTGCAGAATCGAGCTATTCTTCAATTCTCTTCAGCATCTGAAAACTCATTATACCTAAAACCACTGCCTGTCCATGACATTATGGGAATGCCTGCAAATAGCACTTTAACCAGGAGAAGTTCAAAGCCTAGTCACAGTCGGTCAGCTCATCTGATCTGAGGTCTTTTTAAATCACTACCTCTTTGAACCTCTTGTGCAGTTTCCATACTATTAGGAATCCTTAAGAAGATGACTTTTTAACAAGGATTATGCCAAATGAAGGAAAACACTGGCCCTTTTAAGCTGTGGTGCAAGCTTTTTGCAAAGATGTAATCGTTATAGATGTTAGAGAAGAGAATGCGGTAAAACGTGATTACTAATTATATGAAACTGTAAATACTCACATGATGTAGCAGTCTAGTGTAGCAGTGGTACTGCATATATGAAAACTCATTTGGATCACCACAGTGTAGTCAGAGAGGGATGTGAAATGTGGGAGGATAGTTTGCAATCCAATTAAAGTAATTACTCAAACTGAATTATAAGACATGAAACAATAATATGCAAATTATCATCTTGCCTAATTTCATCTCGGCTATCATTTATAAAATGTAAAAGCATTTGGGGGTGAACGACCCATGTGTAGGACAAGCAGAAAAAGGAAGGAGCTCTTCATTTTAATAATTCAGGCTTGAATTAAAATGGAAGGAGTGCACTTTTAGAAATATAAATGCATGCACTGAATACATAATGATTTACTGGTTTACTGAGTCTGACACTGGCATTTTCCAGAATCAGATAAGAATTAAATGTACCAAAGCCAGAAGAAGAGCCGTTGCCACCATGAGTAGAGCTGAACAGATGGTGATATAGTTCTGCTTATCTTCTTTGTGCAACAGATGCAAAAAAAACCAAACATGGAACACTCTTTTTACCTGCTCCGACAATTAAAGATGCCTCGACTGATATGCAAATCACAAATCACCTCCGAAGAATCACTTTGAAAAAGAATTGAAATGTTTCATAGTGTGCTATGGCTCACTGCATATGTAATACCACATTTTGTTATTGTGGTTTCAGGAGCATGCCAACTCAGATTAAGTACTGTAATGTTATCTATAGGTTTCCTTCACTTCAATAATACTGCTGTTTTGACATTTTGGATTGTTTGTATATTAATCAAGGGACTGATCGCTCTTACAACTCTTGGAGTGTTGTACAGGGAATGTGTGTTAGTTTGTTTATTTATTATATATTCACAACATACACAAAGTTATATCAACACACTAGTCATGGGCCAATTTAGAGTGACCAATCAAACTAAGACATGCTGTTGGAATCTGGGAGGAAGCTTCAGTAGCCGAGGAAAAACCACGTGGACGCAGACAGGACATGCAAACTACACACAGGCAGGGCTGGCATCAAACCAGGGATCTCGGAGCTGTGAGGGTACAGTGCTAACCACAGCACCACCATGCTGTCCTTGGTGCAGGGAATGAGGACAAAGACAGATGTAAGTGCAAGTGGTGTTATTGCAAGGAGACGTGGTGAAATACAAATGTAACACAACAAGACTAAACAAGATGAGCAGGGAGAGACAAGGGGCTAATGCTAATAGTAAATACCTAACAATATACAGTATAAGGACTGAGTGAGAAGGTGTATATACTAATAAAAACAAGACAAGGGCTAACAAGCAGGGCTAATACAAACACAGATGATCGACAATGCTAATAGAGACAGAGATGCTGACATGCAATGCTAATACACACACAATTCTAAAAGGACACAACACAAAGCAGAGTACAGTACACAGGACACAGGTCCATATATATATTGGATTGTTGCAAAACTTGGCAGGCAATTCTGTCTCAGGCAGATATGTAAATGATTACAGGTCCACCATCCAGACACAGATGGCACCTACACTACACACCACTGTTTCTGCATGGACAGGTGCTTAGCAGAAAGAAATTTGTTGTCACGGCACCCATATGTGTCCTGCCATCGACAGCAAGCTACCGTCACCTTTGTTTGTAGTGGTGCCATAAATGAAACTGTATTGTCATTATTAGTAACAATCCAGGTTCTGGTTGAACCTATCCAACAATGGTCTAATTCAAGTATGGAGGACTCATGGTCAGCACATCAGTCCTGCCTTTGCTGTGGAGTGACACACTGGCCCAACTGCTGGTGTGATCTGGGGAGCCGTTTCATATGACAGTTGGCCACCCCTAGTCCTAGTAGTGATACAAGGGACACTAACAACTCAGTGATATGTGCAGGGTGTTCTGCAGCCATGTGTTGTCTCTCTTTGCAGGGCCTTTAATGGCAGGCATTTTTCAGCAAGATAATGCTTACCCAAGCACAGCAAGGGTTTCCCAGGAATGTGTCTGAAAGATTGCATCAATTACTTCGTCTGCCAAGATGCCAGATTTATCACCAATCAAGCATTTATGAGTCAAGCTGGGATGCTAGTTTCAGCAACCTAGTGTACAAAACCTATAGGCCCAGCTGCGACATCTGTGGGCAAATGTGCCACCGGGTACCATATGGAACCTGTATGCCTCCAATGCCAACCATATATCCTATTGTATCCAGGCTAGAGGTAACTTGGACTACTATACCCTCATTTCAATTGTTCAGTTTTCCCTGGTAAACTTATACTTTCACTCTAATATTGTAATCACTTACATACAGTAGTGCTTAAGTTTGTGAACCCTTTATAATTTTCTATATTTCTGCATAAATATGACCTAAAACAACATCATATTTTCAAACAAAAAACTAGATAAATAAAACCCAGTTAAACAAATGAGACAAAAATACTATACTTAGTCATTTATTTATTTAGGAACATGATCCAATATCACACATTAGTGAGTGGCAAAAGTATGTGAACCTCTAGGATTAGCAGTTAATTCGAAGGTGAAATTAGTCGGGTGTTTTCAATCACTGGGATGACAGTCAGGTGTGAGTGGGCACCCTGTTTCATTTAAAGAACAGGGATCTATCAAAGTCTGCTCTTCACAACACGTTTGTGGAAATGTATCTTGGCATGAACAGAGGAGATTTTCTCAAAGAGTTGTTGATGCTCATCAAGCTGGAAAAGGTTATAAAACCATCTCTAAAGAGTTTGGACCAATCCACAGTCAGACAGATTGTGTACAAATGGAGGAAATTCAAGACTGTTATTATCCTCCCCAGGAGTGGTCGACCAACAAAGATCACTCCAAGAGCAAGGTGTGTAACAGTTGGCGAGGTCAAAAAGGACCCCAGGGTAACTTCTAAGCAACTGAAGGCCTCTCTCACATTGGCTAATGACAATGTTCATGAGTCCAGCATCAGAAGAATACTCAATAACAAACGTTTAGTTGCAGTTATTGCTGCACCTGATTGTCATGGCAGGGTTGCAAGGAGAAAGCCACTGCTCTCCAAAAAGAACATTGCTGCTCATCTGCAGTTTGCTAAAGATCATGTGGACAAGCCAGAAGGCTACTGGAAGAATGTTTTGTGGACGGATGAGACCAAAATAGAACTTTTTGGATTAAAAGAAAAGCGTTATGTTTGGAGAAAGGAAAGCACTGCATTCCAGCATAAGAACCTTATCAAATCTGTGAAACATGGTGGTGGTAGTATCATGGTTTGGGCCTGTTGTGCTGCGTCTGGGTCAGGACGGGTTTCTGTCATTGATGGAACAATGAATTCTGAATTATATCAGAGAATTCTAAAGGAAAATGTCAGGACATCTATTCTGAATCTCAAGAGAAGATGGGTCATGCAGCAAGACAGTGACGCAAAGCACACAAGTCGTTCTACCAAAGAATGGTTAAAGAAGAATAAAGTTAATGGTTTGGATTGGCCAAGTCAAATTCCTGACCTTAATCCAATCGAAATGTTGTGGAAGGATCTGAAGCGAGCAGTTAATGTGAGGAAACCAACCAACATCCCAGAGTTGAAGATGTTCTGTATGGAGGAATGGGCTAAAATTCTTCTAAGCCGGTGTGCAGGACTGATCAACGGTTACAGGAAACGTTTAGTTGCAGTTATTGCTGCACAGGGGGTCACACCAGATACTGAAAGCGGAGGTTCACATACTTTTTTGCCACTCATTAATATGTAATATTGGATCATTTTCCTCAAAAAATAAATGACCAAGTATAATATGTTTGTCTCGTTTGTTTAACTGGGTTCTCTTTATCTACTTTTAGGACTTGTGTGAAAATCTGATGTTGTTTTAGGTCATATTTATGCAGAAATATAGAAAATTCTAAAGGGTTCACAAACTTTCAAGCATCACTGTATATCATAATTACATTCATACATATAAAGTTTCATTCAGTTGCAACAGCCCTTTCTTGGTGAGTTTTTGTCAATAAGTGTATATGCATATAGCTGTGTATACATTTAACTGTTTATACATTTATGGTTGCCTACATTTAAACTGTCTATTTCTTATCTACAGTATGTATAACATGCATACAGTACATAATATGCGTGAAATTCACGCGCGCGCACACACACACACACACACACACACACACACACACATGTAATTATAAGAGAATATAGGGTATTGTTTGAGAACAAGTCTTAGCCAGCAACATACAGAATACAAGCATAAGCAATGCATTGCCCTGAGTTTTTGTCAGATAAATCCAGTGTCTATGTTTGTGGCAGACCCTCCTGAGGTAGCAGTGGTGGTGCAGGGTGTACCATGCTCAGCTGTGTTATGCATCTTTTGAACATGGGAATGGATAAGTGATCTCTTTGGGACCACATTCAGTTGATTCTTTGTCTTCCCAATGAGTGCTCTGATGCCACAGGGGAATCGAGGCCATGGTAAGTAGGTAAGCAGGGTACAGTACTGAAAGGCACAACATTGCCTTCAGGATTTTCTGCTCTCCCTGATGGGTTATCTGAGGTCTTGTGATGCTGTCCTTCCATGTAAGAGTTTAATGCCCTTTTCTTCTAGATGTTTGCATTATCTGTAGAACAAGTGTTTAATGTATATGCACAAGCAAATAAATAGCAAAAATATTTGAGGATTGAGCAATTAAAGTCATTTAATTCAAATGTTCACCAGCGCTAAAAATATGGCGACCCGTAACAGGATCTCTCAAAGTCTGCTCTTCACAACACGTTTGTGGAAGTGTGTCATGGCATGAACAAAGGAGACTGAGTTGATGATGCTCATCCATCCATGAAACATTCTTCCAGTAGCCTTCTGGCTTGTCCACGTGATCTTTATCAAACTGCATCCAAGTAGCAATGTTCTTTTTGGAGAGCAGTGGCTTTCTCCTTGCAACCCTGCCATGACAATCAGGTGCAGCAATAACTGAAACTAAACGTTAATTGTTCAGTGCTCTTCTGATGGTGGACTCATGAACATTATCATTAGTCAATGTGAGAGAGGCCTTCAGTTGCTTAGAAGTTACCCTGGAGTTGACCTCACCAACTATTACATGCCTTGCTCTTGGAGTGATATTTGTTGGTCAACCACTCCTGGGGAGGGTAACAATAGTCTTGAATTTTCTCAATTTGTTTACAATCTGTCTGACTGTGGATTGGTGGAGTCCAAACTCTTTAGAGATGGTTTTGCAACCTTTTCCAGTCTGATGAGCATCATCAACTCAGTCTCCTTTGTTCATGCCATGACACACTTCCACAAACGTGTTGTGAAGAGCAGACTTTGAGAGATCCTGTTACGGGTCGCCATATTTTTAGCGCTGGTGAACCCGTTAGCCTAATTAATTATTTGTGTATTTTAGGACCTAATATGCAGTTAGCTCTGATAGAGTGGTGTGTAAAATCTAATGGAAAATGCCCTCCATGCGATTACTAATCAGGATCGTGGTGGAGAGGCAGCTGGGATTCGAACACGGAATGCTGACAAGCTGGCTGAGAAGCTTAATACAGCGTGTCATGCTGAAACTGACGTAACCCAGCGTTCAGCATCCTATGACCACGCAGAGGGGCGGAGCATGCGCACCAGTGAGACGGCTCGAAATGAGTAAAGCGGGAAGTGCGCCGAGTTGAAGCGCGTCTCCTGACTCTCAAAAATGAAATGGAAGCGCCAGAGAGCAAGTAACGCGGAAGCAATCACCATGATGCTTTGGGATCCTGCGTCTTCCAGCGGTACAAAAGAAAGTGGCGTGGGAGTCGGCGGTAGCGACTCCGGCGCGGGGACTGGTACAAAAGACTGTGGCCAGGGATTGGTGCTAACGATCAGTGTGCAGAGAGATCAGGTACGGAGCTAGGTGGTGCCAACTGCTAAAGTACGGAGCTTACGTGTTTAGGTATGGCGCTAATTGGCGTGGTGAGCTCAGGTACTTATCTGCTGTGGCGCGCAGCCCCTTAATGGCTGCAGCAATAGATGAGAGCTGCTTTAATACGTCAAGTAGCTATGGATCAGTCTGAACCGCACCAGCCATGGGAGCTGGAGAAGCCACTGCAGTAGCGGCAAGACCAAGAAAGTCCACAGAGGGCGCGGGAGGGTCGGGATGAGTGGGAACCATCTGAGAATCCAGTGTCGATATGTAGGTCGAACCTGACTTCTCCCTGGCCCACAGAACCAGACGAACGTCGGTACGAATGGCCTGATCGTACAGATCGACCAGGGAGGAAGGGTGTCACAAGATATGGCCAGGGCCGGACCCTCAGGGACTGCAGGTCAATCAGAATCACTAGGCCACCCAAACATGATTGATGGCCAAAGCAACCCTGGATGGGCCTTGGCTGGATGTTGGCACCTTCTACGGTGACTGGTGCACATGCATGGAGGCCTCAGAGCTAACGCTGGGTCCAATATTGGTCGCTGTATGCTGTTACGGGTTGCCATATTTTTAGCTCTGGCGAACCCATTTGCCTAATTAATTATTATTGTATTTTAGGACCCAATCTGCATTTAGCTCTGTCAGAGGAGTGTGTAAAATATAATAAAAAATGCCCTCCACATGATTACTAATCAGGATCGCAGTGGAGAGGCAGCCGGGATTCAAACACGGAAAGCTGATGCACTGGCTGAGACGCTTAATACAGCATACCACACTGAGAGTGATATGAGCGTCCTATGACCGTGCGGAGGGGCGGAGTGTGTGCACCAGAGAGGCAGCATGAAATGAAAGCGCTTTTAGAATGCTGAATGACAGGGGCAGCCAAGAGTGAAGGGCACCGAGTGGCGTTGGAAGACGCAGGATCCCGAAGCGCGTTTCCTGACTCACAAAAATTAAATGAAAGCATTATTCGCGAGAAAGCGCAGGTGCAGTATGGTACGCAGCGCCAGAGAGCAAGTAATGCAGAAGTGATCGCCATGACGCGAGGATAAAGGGAAAAAGGGCCGTGGGGAAATCTCTCTTCCTACACTAGCGTCTAATCCCTACCTTACCTCAGGCCTTCCGAAACCCTTCTTTTTCGAGACCGGTCTGCCACTAATCCTATCAGGGCCAAAATAGTGAGAGATACCACTTAGAAAACTCGCCGTAGCGTTAAGGCAGCAAGAAGTTCGTGTCACACAGCGACACCTGTCAAACTCAGGACCAGTTTTAAATACCTGAGGTAGCCGTTCCTGCATATCAATGCAATGCACATGCGCGATCGCGGTTGCTGTCAGGGTCGAAGGATGGAAACTAAGCCGACGCCGCCCCCTAGCGCCGGTTAGAAGGTATGACCTCTAACAAATCCTGGTTCTTTATATAAAACAGGGTGCCCACTCACACCTGATTGTCATCCCATTAATTGAAAGCATGTGACTTTAATTTCACCTTCAAATTAACTGCTCCTCCTAAAGGTTCACATACTTTTGCCACTCACTAATATGTGATATTGGATCTTTTTCCTATATAAATAAATGACCAAGTACAGTATTTTTGTCTCATTTGTTTAACTCTTTATATACTTTTAGGATTTGTGTGAAAATCTGATGATGTTTTATGTCATATTTATCCAGAAATATAAAAAATTCTAAAGGGTTCACAAACTTTTAAGCACTACTGTAATCCTTGATATTCAAGTAATACATGCCACACATTTTGGATAGAAAAACATATTTCATCATTTGGCATACTCTGACAGGATTCATAAAGCACCCTTCTTCTTCACTGTCTCTTTAGAAGAGCTACACATTTATTCTGCTCTGTGCTAGCTCTGTGCAACCTTGTCAGCTCAATATGATAATGCTTATGCAAGTACTTTCTGACAGCAAATTTGTAATTTACATTTTATTGTATTTTATCACACGGTTCGCTTCTGGGTATGTAATAAAAACATGTTATACCTCAAAATAACATTCAAATGTATATGTATTTGTTTGACATGATGGCAACAAAATGACAGTATAAATAGATGCACTCCAGTCATTATATTAATTTCTTGTCACATATTTCATAGTAATGTAGACTCAGTAGTACAGTGCTGCAAATAGTAGTTTGATTACAGAGGTTTAAAAAAAGAAACAAGACAGAGCAAGACATGCCATAGCTGCAAGACAATAGTCCCTGCTTTCAAACTGCAGAAAAGCACACAATCAAATATTTGCTGCAGCAGTCAATGTTAACGTGGGAGCTTCTTGTCACTCCTGTCACCCTCACTCATTGTCAGTGCAAACAAGTCTGGCACAGCAAGACTGTGAGGTTGAGCCCGTATTGACACTTAACATTATGTGAAGTCAATTCAAGCAGACTGCTGCTGTAGCAGAGGTGAATAGCTAAGGAGCCTGGTTGGTGCATGATCAATGTAAAGGAATAACAATACCATGTAGCAGCAGGTCCCTTGGGCATAAATACATCAGCTTGGTTTGAACTGAAGGAAATGCAGTGTGGTAGGTGTGTAAAAGACATAGCTGTGAAATAAGATGGATTGAAAGTTTCTAAATTACTCTGAAACAGTGGTGATTGTAGAACCAGGCACTTGAAGAGACCTTTTGTGAGGATGGAGATAGAAGTAAGAAAAGGGCACATGAACGGCATCACACAGCTAATACTTGTATTTCCTGCTTAGTTGGTTTTGTCGTGTCCAGTCTGCCCTGTTGTTCTGGATTCCCTAAACTCCCATGTCAGAGAAACTGTATCCAGTTTGCTGCTCAGTTACTGAAGTCCTTTTGTTTCTAAAGAGCTTGGTGTTTCATTTATTACTCTTGACAGTTCCATTAATCTGTTAAAATCTTCATCTGCCTCCAGTGCATTTTGGGTCAAGTTATCAAAGACTTAACACTGATAGCTAAATACTAATGAAAAAAATTCAGATTTGTTCAAAGTCGGAATCAAATTTCCCCGTAAGAAGTAATGTAAATAGGATTAATCCGTTCCCAACACTAAATTGATTTTTACACCTATATCCATATGTAATTAATGATTAAAAGTATTAATAAAGCAAAGGAATGTAATGCAATAATAATTATCAATACACACTTGCAATAAGTGAAATATAAAACCATGAAATAAGTGAAACAATAGCCACTGAGGCAACCGCTGTTTTGGCACATCTTAACACTGGGACAGTGGTGCCAAGACTGAGGGTGTATCTGAATTCACAGCTGTAGGCTGATATAATCTACATATACATAATATAATAATAAAATAATATTATATACATAATATGCCTATAATATATGTAATATCTGTGCTTCTTTTGTGTTTTAAGGCAATTGGCATACCGTATTGGTGCATTATCGCCACCGACTGGACTGGATTATGTGCATCGTGGTTGGAAGATCCCACCATTGAGTGATTTATTTAGGGTGCCCATATTTGAAGTCAGAATTTTTGTTCAAATTTGGGGGCAAAATAAATTCAAACATCTATGAAGACTTGTACTTGTGAAGCTGGTTTGCTCTGTCAACACTGCAGGCAGTGGTTTTTCAGCAGGATTTTCTTGAGCTGGCTGATCACTATTCTCAGTACGTGTGTCATTTTCTGGTGGTATGTTAAATGCAGTTTGTGTAGTAAAGGAAGATATATACTGCATGTGGTTCCTTCAGTTGTGATAAATCTCATATGCCCCTGGCAAACTGGCATATTGGAATGTTGTGATACAGAAGTGTCATTAGCTTTCTTCTTTAAAGTCTGTGTCAAAGGCTTTGGAAAAAAATATTATGGGATTGATTAAGGGCAGCTGTGCTAGGCAGAGGGTATGTGCCATCAGAGTCGGCTTTATTCGCCAAGTTTATTTACACACACATGGAAATTGTTTTTGGCTGTTGGTATCTTTACAATATACATAAAATGCAGTAGCTTTTGGAAAAATGGATAGTAGCTGTTCTTGCATCTGTTATGGGAGAAGGAGAAAAAGGTTATGTCCAGTGTGTGATGACTATATGATTTTCTCTGCTTGGTTCCTGGAGAGTGGGCAGGGGAGCACCAGTGATTTTCTCAGCTGTTCTCACAGTTTGTTGTTGTTGAATCTGTTTTGTTTTGTTGTTGATCTGAACAATACTGTGATGGATGTTCAAAGGACAGATTTAATGTCTACAGCTGTCGTGGCACACCATACTTCTGCAGTTGCCACAGGAAGTGCATCCTGAGGCAACTGCTGAAGTATGGTTGATGTTGGTCTCCCACTTTAGGTGTTGGGAAATGGTAGTTCCAAAAACACCTGACACTTGACAATACTTGACAATAAATACAGTGCTGTTATATATTGTGAGGAGGGGGTATTAATAAGGGTTGTCTCCTAAAATCCTCTATCATCGCCACAGTCTTGAGAATTTTTAGCTACAGGTGGGTCTGGCTGCACCGGAACACCAGCCATTCAACCTCCTGCAAATATGCAGACCCATATCTATCTTGGATGGATTTGATGAATGTAGTGTTGTCTGTAAACTTTAAAAGTTTAACTGTTGGGTCTATAAAGGTGCAGTTGTTAGAATAGAGAGAGAAGAGCAACAGAAAGAGAGAAAACACAACCCTGTGGAGTACCAGTGCTGCCTGTTTGTATGGCTGAAGTGATATCCCCCAGCCTCACCTGCTGTGTCCTGCCTGTTAGGAAGATGGTGATCAACTGACAGATGGTTGGGGATACAGTGAGCTGAGAAAGTTTGGAGCAGAAGATTTCTGGGTTAGTCAGAGACTGAGCAGGTTAGTGGTTCAATCCTTTGTATTTGTCATTGTACGGAGATGTGGATGTGGATCTTCACCAGAGCATGATCATCCTGTTGGACTGTATAACATCTTGGCTTGCCTGGTTAGTTTGGTAACCCTGTTGTGTTGCTGTTTTCTGTACACTTTTAAATATGGTCAGAGGTCCACTCGTTTAGGACTCCATGTTGAACAAAGAGCTTTGCACATTCATCTGAAGCATTTCTATTTTCATCATTTTTCTAAATTTCAGTAATCATGCATATTTGGAGCATTATTCTACAAAATAAGATCGCACTTCACAGTTGAATAAGTCTGTCCCACCTTCAGTTATGATGCCCTAGGGACTGAGGTAGCAGCTCTTAGCAATGAACATTTTAATGAAATACAATACATTTTACTTAATGATCTGAACTTGGCCCTGGATAATTTACAACTTTTAACTCGCAATGTCATCTTGGTAAAATACTCTACTGACCCCTGCTGGATAATAGCTTTATGTCAGTTACTGTAATATGAAATGTACAAGCTCAATATGCTTGTATAAGAGACCTGTCATATTTATGTTATGCATTTACATGTTTAATACAAAGGCATGCATTTTTGAATATTTCATAAATATAAATATTTTTAAAATATTTATTTAAATATATTACTCAGTTTGATCAAGCATCTATAGTTGGAGTTGGACAAACAAGTCTGATCTAAGGAGGACCAATCTGGCAACTTACAGGACTTAAAGGATCTGCTGCCGAAATATTGGTGTCGGATAAAATGAACAAGAACAAGATGTCTTGTGGAATCCATGCCTTGCCAAGTCAGATGCTTGGAAGCACAAGGGGAACCTACACAACAGTAGGCAGGTGGTTGTCATAATATGGCTGAGCAGTGTGTGTGTATATATATATATATATATATATATAAAGTAGATTTTTTGGGAATTGTTAGAATTTGGTTGCTAAATTTATATAAAAATGTAAATGATATATAATATTAAGCCATTCCAGTTGGTGCTTAACTCTTCAAACTTCAAGACTTGATTAGGCAGTACAATGTGGATTTAAATAGCCATTCACAGAGTATAACGGCTATTGTGATTGTGTTCCTCATTGGAGGGATTGTCTAAAATTGTCTACAACATTAATTGTCCAGAAGCCTGTGATTATCTGCTGATGCTCCCTGGCTGCTGTTTGTTGTCTCCAATATTGCAACTAATGCTAATTAATCTAACAAACTGGATAACTTCAAACAAAGCCAGCTGGATTACCTGAACCTCCCCTGGATTCTTTTCTTATGTTTCTATGACTCATGTTACTTGTCCATGGCCTAACAACAGCCCACATCGATCTGTTTCCATTCTGGCAACATCTTGTGGGTAACGAGTAATGCCATTGACTTGCCTTGGGAGGCCTGAACTGGAAATTGAGTCATAAGCAACCACTTGCATTACAAAAGGGGAAAATGTGGATGCTTCCACAAAGAGCTTGTTTGTTTTACCCTCTTCCACCAATATAACTGATTTGTAGTGCACATATTTCAGATTTAATCTGATTTGTATGTATTTTGTTTAATCTAAAGCAAGTACTACATAGATATTTATTTAAAGTATAGAAATTGTTCATTATTACTGTTGAATGTGGGATTTGCTTAAAACTTTCCAACTTGGAGGTAAGAAATTCAGTTCCTAGCTCTGTTCAACATTGAACTGTTACATCTCACCCCTGTAGCACAGCTCTCTTCTCTTATGAATGTTCCGTCACCCTGGGAATAACTTCTGCCATAGTTATATCAACAAAGGCTTTCGTTGTAGATTGTGCTTGTCTGACAGTGATTCTCATGAGTGTGGATCTATTACCTTCCATCTGGTACAACAAGTGCACTAGTTAACATTGGCACCAGACACATTTTTTCAGCTGAATTAAACTGTTAATAATAAGAACATTGCGATCACTCACAAAGACAGCTGCTTTGTTCTTCTATGGGTGAAGAACTTGATGTTAGTGTTTCAAGTAAACCCTTCTGTAACTTGTGGCAGCCTCATCAAAGCCACATCTTTTGCCATGTTTGTATAATTTGTAATGGCTACACATATAATCAACGACTGGACAAAAAAAATTACATTTGGATTCATCACTTCATAATGCTCTTTTCCACTGATCTTCATTCCAATCTGTGTGCATGAGCTTTAGCATATCTTAGCCTCTACACGCTGTAACACTTCTGAAAAAGTGGATTCTTGGCTGCTAAAATACCTTCCAAAAAAGCCATTCCTGATCAAGCTTCTTCAGACTGAAGAAGGGTCAACTTGGCATCCCGATGGAGAAGCCAGATGGTGCAGCTCAAACGTAAGGGGACATCACACTACATATCTGCCACCGTAGCCCATAGAAGCTGTTTTTCAGATTTTTTTTTAAATACTCTATACAAATTTCTTGCATTTTCTGGATGTATTTCAATAACTAGGATTGTCTGACTATAAATTATTTGAATTTCCTCCTGTTGCTCCATTTAACTACAAATTCCAATCCAACCATTACTAGGCATGCACTCTGCGTAAGACCTATGAAAATGATATCTTAGACATTGCAGGGCCTGTTTAGTCAGGTTAGATGCTGGCAGGAAGGCTATAAAAGCTGTGTAGTCAACTTGAGGGCTTGAGTCAGAGGTACTTGGCAGTCGATGCCATTTGTAGTCCCAATGATATGCCGAGAAAAGAAGGATCATGTGACAGACTATTACTTCTGTCTGACCAATGTATCTGGATTCTCTACTAAAAATAAGAAATCTATTGAATAGCACAATGTGCCTTCAGCCATGAGACCAGTGCTGCATGAAGACAGTTTGCCAATACCAAGGCCCCCAGAGACATGGAGCCTAAATGAGGCAGATGAAGATGCCTACAATGCATGAACCAGATCTAGAAAATAACAAAATACAAATGCTGTATTCTTTAGACCTGGTTATCCTTACCTGTTAACACAGTCAGTATTAAATGATCTGGTCAGAGATGATGTGTCAAAAGCTAAATCAGATCAATTAATTAATTAATTGTTAGTCCAGCATGACAATGTCCATGATAATCTCACATTAATTTTTTCCAAGAAACAATCATTAAAAAAAAAAATCACAAAAAAAAGTTATACATTGTAATCTATTTCAGCCTTTCAAGTCAGCCTATCATTCTTACCACAGTACAGAAATAGCTCTTTTTAAAGTAATAAATGACTTAATCCTTTGTGCTGATTTTGATCTCATCAATTTTGTACTGCTTCTAGATCTCAGAGGTGTGTTGACACAGTTAATTATAATGTTCTTCTTTTGCCAGGGTGGGACCCTTCACTTTCTGATCTGTAGTCCAGTACCTTAACCACTAAGCCACCATAGTCTCGACATTAGTAAACTGCCTTAAAGACATTCAACAATGGATGGGGTTTGTCAAGTTAACTTGCAATGACAGAGATCATGCTGCTTAGATCAAGAGCTGCTTTCCCAAAGTTAATCATTTTAATCTTAATATAGATGGTATTACAGTAACTCCCTCCCCACCATTCGGAATTTAGATGTCACCTTTGACTCTACACCTTCAATCCTTTCAGTCACACATTATTTCTGTTACTACATGTGCCTCCACCTTTTCTTTTTTCCCTCTCATTTTTCATGATGCAGAAATACTGACCTATGCATTCTCATCACATCATGTCTCAGTTATTGCAACTCACTTTTCTTTAGTCTTCCTTACAGAGAATTCCAGTTCATCTACAAATATGTGCTTCTAGAGTGCTTACACATGCCAGAAAATCTACCTACATCTCCCTCCATACTTCAACAGCTTCACTGGCTCCCCATCTCTACCTGTATCCAATTAAAAATTATCACTATTGTATACAAAGCACTCCATGGACTTTCACCTTCTTACATCTACAAAATCCTTCTCAACTCGAGACCCAGCTGTTTACTCAGTATTTCCTCTCCCATACATAATCCCAATATGGTGCCCATCTCATTTTCCTTTTTTTTGTGGTTGTGCAACAAACATGAGTTTGTGAAAGGTTCTACAGTACATAAATAAAATGTTATTATTATTATTAGTATTATTATTATTATAAATATCAATCAAATCGTATATCAAAACAATGAGTCTATCTGTAATAAAGTGTCTAATAGAGTATCAGTAATAATATTGCTTGTAATTAAAATTCACTGATTATTTGCTTATATTAAAAAAGCACTAGTTCATGTGAAATAAAAATTAGCCAGAAAGCAATCTTTTCAAAAGACGCTTTATAAACATGCCCATGTTCTGGTGAAGATCTGGTATTCTCAGACTGAAGCCGACAAGCGTGACAATCTAAGTTACCCTGTGAAATATGTAAGTGTGACTCATTACAGTGTTATTAGAGATCCAGCTACTGATGTGTGAATAAGTTAGATTGTGTGTGTGTGTGTGTGTGTGTGTGTGTGTGTGTGTGTGTGTGTGTGTGTGAGTGTGTGTGTGAGAGAGAGAGAGAGAGAGGGTGAGTGAGAGAGGGTGAGTGAGAGTGTGTGTTTGAGATATAAAGAGTGAGTTAGAGAGATACAGAGAATGGCAGGTGTTTAACCAGGATCACCTTCCCTATTAATTGCTTCTGTTCAGTCTTCCTCACTCTTTCTTTTTTATTGAGTCAATTTAAGTCAGGTCAGACAAAATGATGTGACACATTAACAAGTATACTACCTAATTACCCAGAGGAGGTGGCAGATGCTTTGATGCTGTGTTTTGTCTGCTTCACAAGACTGCCATGAGGCTCTGAGCCTAACAAGTACAGGCTTTAGAATGACACAAGATGAAAAAGTGTGAATGTGAGAGATGGTGACAAAAAGACCCACCAGCAGATATTTCACTTAAACTACAGTCCCCTTTACATTTATTGGTCCTGGTAAAGATTAAGAAGAAAGTAAAAATGGTTTATTCTGAAAAAATCATAAATAATGCAACCTTTAATAGAAGTCAATTTAGCCTAAGAAAAAAATCCTCACCAGAAAATAATTGTTTTAACAAAACCATGTCACAATTATTACATCACAACATGTTTATAAAAAAAAAAAAAAAAAAAAAAAAAAGCTACTCACCTGACAAATGCTCATATCTACATTGAGGTTAAAAGGTTCCAGTCAACTGGAAATGTGACAAACTTGCCTGGACAGGACCCAAGTATATTTTGCCTAAATACACAGTCATTGGTAAGAGCTAAAGAGGAATGGTCTTAAGTTTCCTGTTCTGTATTCTCCAACCTTAAAAGATATTATGAAAGACTAAGTGTTGTTGTATTGGTGAAGGAAGGCTGTACAAAGTATTAGAAATGCAGAGGCGCCAATAATCAAGAGAGTTGTAGTTTTGTCAGACTAAATCTACTTCTATTAAAGGTGGGATTTTTCTCATTTTTCCAGTGTGAAATTAAGCTAATTCATCAACAGGTAAATTTCCTGTAACACTTTATACTCATATTTACCAGGCATTCCAATAACTGTGGAAAAGACTGTATGTAATCTTAAAGGTAAGACTTTGATTGTGCCTTGGAACCTATGATTCAGTTATTATTGGGTCAGTCTGGTTTGTATTGTTGGGTAAGCAGTGTTTTCAAAAGTTGAGTTAGCTGAGCTATGAATCAATGACCTTCAGAAAAATAGTTTTGCTACAATATTGTTGCCTTACCTGCATGTGGGTGAACTACTAACTAACAAAGTGACATGTTGCAACGAGTATGCTGTTAAACCTTTTCATTTTGGATAATAGCAGTATTTTGTTTTAAAGGTGATTGATTAAAAACTCAAGTGCATTATTCAAACTTGATTGACTAAAACATTTTTGGGGGTCTATGGGTATGTATATGTTTATTCAATCTCTGTGAGCTTTTTGAAGCCTGTTAGGCTGTGTCACTAACAAGGCAGCCATCTTGAATTCAACTTCAGTTTTTCAAACGGGAAGCTAGTTGTGTGTCACATCAAACTGGTAGAGAATTTAAAAGAAAAACAACTGTATGCTTCATGTTAACATACCTTTATTAGCACTCATGTTCAAACAGTGAAACCATAAAACTGACCATAAGGTTTACAGAATGTGTTTGATATGCTGTCCACCATGTTTGAGTATTAAGGCTATCCTTTTCTCCAATTCCTGATGAACTTTCAGCAAAACATCTGGCTGAATGCTAGCACAAGCATCACATTTTGTCTTTAGGATGAACAACATTTTGTATCTTCAAAGAGTAAACAAATGACTTGACCCCACATAAATCCAAAGGGGCTAATTCAGGAGAACGTGGTGACCACTCGATTGGACCCTTATGACCATTCCACTTTTGGGAAAATAGCACATCAAGATAGTCTCTGACAACAGTTTTATTAAAATTAGTTTATTGATATTGCCCATTTTCATTTTATTTTATATCTAAAAAGTAGAGGTGCTTAATCCAGACAAATAACACCAGAACGCATGTGCTCCGAATATGAGAGGTACTGAATCTTGGTCCGGCAGGATACAGCTGAAATTAAGCACTGACTTGAAGACTGTAGATTTATTCATACAGTCTACATGGAATTTGGTGTCAAGCGGCTTTCTTTATTACCTGAAACTCCACTATGGACTCTCAAAAAATAAATATGTTGATTTGAATGCACTCAATGTTCAATAAAACATTGATTTCTGCACCAGAATAGTTTTTTTCTTTGCTTTTTCTGAGACATTTTGGCGGAATTTTGCTGTGTTCCTCAGTCCAGAGCCTTTTATATGGTGGATATTTGTTATTCATGGGTGTGGATTATGGTAATTGTATGCTAATTATAAAAGAATGTGCATGCACGACCCATTTATGAACGACTGATTTTCATCAACATGCGCACGCTCTACTAATGAATCTCATGGAGAGTTTTCTGAAATGTCCATTTACACAGAATTTACTCGCAGTTTGCTCATCTTTTTTACGAAGGTTTCATGAATGAGGCCCTGTGTGTAGTAGCTTTTTGTCTGTGCTATATATAGTAAGTTCCTACTTTGTTTCTGAACTATGCTGGAAGGTTTCATGGCCCACTCTAGAATGTCACTGACACTTTAAACATTTTTAGACACAAAGACAATCACTCACAGAAAGTCAGACAAACAGACAGAGAGATAAATTGGCTGTGAAATAATACTTATGGTCTTCCAATAGTATTTATATAAAATCAGCTCTTTAACTGTATTACAACGAAAGTCCATGTTCACACTAAGAAATCACAATAGATTAAACCTGTGATGTTTGCTTTTCCAGTACAAAGTGTATGTAAGTCTTTAGTGTGCACTCAAATTCCAAATGTTCATCATCACAGCTAACGGCAGACTGTTTGAACACAACAATCACAGAGTTTCTAATACTGTACCAGCTGTTCTGCATCACACACATACACACGTGCGGTTTCATTCTTAATTGAGCATTTTATTAAAAGACCTGAACTAAGGTCTAAATGCTTCATCTTTGTTATTGCATTTACCTCAGCTCCTTGTGTCTCATTGCCCAGCATGTAAAACTAGAGTAACTACATCATCTCCATACCTAGACTGATGCTGTTCTCTCACACTGAGCACCAAAAGGGAAACACATTCATTAACTCCAGTTTTGGCCTTCCCATCCTTCTTCAAATTAAATAAGTGGGTGTTGTTGCTGTGCTGAATGCATCATAACATTGTCATAAGATTAATCATGAAACCATTTTTTACTGTGATGGAAATTAATGTAATGAGAAAGCAGTTTATGATGAATGGCTAAATGAAATACTGGTGTAAAAGAAAAACTTAAAATAGTAAAGGAAGGTATAGTAGTTTAAAAATAAGTGGAGACAATTCCTGTGACCACGTAAAATAGTCAGAAAATTTGCCATCATTCTGTAGCTAGTATTTATTTCTTTATGTACAGCTGTCAGAAAAAAATGGCACAAAGAACTGCGACATCTGTATAGAAACAAAGTGTATGTGTGTGGTGGTGTGTGCATGTTTTTATAGAAGGGGTGGAAGGCTGCTTACTAGGTTTCATATTATTAAATTTGGAATCAAAAGGCCTGGCAAAACAGTGTGTGCCTGTTCAGCTCATGGCCGAATTAACGCTGTGCTCTGCAGGAACACTTGTCAGTGTGTGTCAGAAATTATGCAAGCACTGCCAAGGAAAGTTATGTTTGCCACGGAGAGATTTTAAGTTTTCAATTTTATGGCAGTGATGGACCAGTATAGAACAGCTTTTTCATACAGCTTGCTGAACTTAAAAGATATTATTAGCAAGCGCGAATTACAGATCAGCTGTGGCATGGGCCTAAAGACTATTATTTAACCGGACTTCCAAAGCTGCCTATTGTTAACACTGATCTTTTTATGAATTGAGCTACAGACCATTGATAATTGATAAAGAGTTTATTGCTTTAGCAAGATGGAAAAAAATAGCTAGGTTTAGCTGTTTTTAAATGTTAGCATTGAGCATTAGAAATTAACTTGTTACTTTTTAATTCTGGCAAGTTTTACTTCAATGATCCTTATTAGAAAATTAAATAAATGAATTAACAAACAAATAAATACAATATAACAGCAAAAACTAGCATATGTTGTGTTTGGACCTTATAAGTTGGTCAACCGGATATACCAGTCAGCCCATTCCAGTTGATCAGCTAAACCATCACCAGAGCAGCACTAACCAGATTAAACCAACTTGGACAAACATGAAACTTGGAACTCCTGTGGTCTTGCTATTTGACCAGCATGCCAGCATCACAGACACAGCATAAACCTTCCCAGCTAGCATGTTAGTATGCATGCTAGCTTCTCTACGATTCGACAATTCGACCCTTCCTTTCCAGGGAAGCCACCCAGGTGCTTGTGTAGTCTCTTGTTGTATCAAAACTAGATCACTGCAATGCTCTTCTGGCTGGTTTTCCAATATGTACAATCAGACCCCAGCAACTGATTCAGAATGCCGCGGCTTGTCTAGTTTTCTCATGTCACACCACTGCTGCATTCACTTCACTGGCTCCCTGCAGCTGCCCACATCAGACACAAAACCTTGATGCTCACCTACAAAACCAAAAATGGAACAGCACCATCTTACCTAAAGTCTCTGATCAAACCACGCTCTGTACCTCGTTCTCTCCGAGACACAAGCTTGGCTCAACTGGGTTAAAGAAAGACAAGCATCAAGACTCTTCTCTGTCCTGGCACCCAGGTGGTGGAATGAACTTCCACTGGATGAATAAAACAGTTCACTATAAGAAGGGCTGTAATTATGAGTACTGTTAATTAACTGTTAAATGAAATGGAATGTATTGTGGGAAAATGTGTGACTCCGTGTATACATAAAATTGCAGGAGAATTGAATGCATTATGATATTTTCAGTTGCAAGGACATCATTCACATAATGGTTCATTCCATCAGAAGTAACTGAGCAGCAACATTAAGACTTCCAAGTACACCATTTAACCTTCAAAGTGTTGAAATTAATGACTACATTTAAATTCAAAATCCATGTATCTTCATTATACTCTTTAGGATCAAAATCATATAATTTTTCATCATAAAAACGTATCAATGAATTAAGACACACAGGGTGGCGTGGTAGCTCAGTGAGTAGCACCGTCGCCTCACCGCAAAAAGGTCCTGGGTGTGATCCTAGGTGGAGAGGTCTGGGTGCTCCCTTTGTCTGTGGGTTTACTTTGGGTACTTCAGTTTCCTCCGACAGTCCAAAGACATGCAATAGGCTAGATGATTATGCAAGGCCCATCTTGAGTGTACAGTGGGGCAAAAAAGTATTTAGTCAGCCACTGATTGTGCAAGTTCTCCTACGTAGAAAGATGAGAGAGGTCTGTAATTTTCATCATAAGTACACTTCAACTATGAGAGAAAAAATGAGAAAAATTTGAGGAAATCACATTGTAGGATTTTTAAAGAGTTTAATTGTAAATTATGGTGGAAAATAAGTATTTGGTCAATAACAAAAGTTCAACTCAATACTTTGTAACATAACCTTTGTTGGCAATGACAAATGTTTCCTGTAACTCTTCACCAGGTTTGCACACACTGTAGCTGGTATTTTGGCCCATTCCTCCATGCAGATCTCCTCTAGAGCAGTGATGTTTTGGGACAACACGGACTTTCAACTGCCTCCACAAATTTTCTATGGGGTTGAGGCCTGGAGACTGGCAAGCCACTCCAGGACCTTGAAATTCTTTTTACGGAGCGACTCCTTCGTTGCTGGAGCGGTGTGTTTGGGATCATTGTCATGCTGGAAGACCCAACCACGTTCCATCTTCAATGGTCTTACTGATGGAAGGAGGTTTTGGCTTAAAATCTCACGATACATGGCCCCGTTCATTCTTCCCTTAACACAGATCAGTCGTCCTGTCCCCTTTGCAGAAAAACAGCCCCAAAGCATGATGTTTCCACCCCCATGCTTCACAGTGGGTATGGTGTTCTTGGGATGCCACTCAGCATTCTTTTTCTTCCAAACACGATGAGTTGATTTTTTTTACCAAAACGTTCTGATATTATATCACATGATATTCTCCCAATCCTCTTCTGGATCATCCATATGCTCTTTGGCAAACTTCAGACGGGCCTGGACATGTACTGGCTTAAGCAGGGTGGCACGCCTGGCACTGCAGGATCCGAGTCCCTCTCGGCCTAGTGTGTTACTGATGGTAGCTTTTGTTACTTTGGTCCCAGCTCTCTACTGGTCATTCATCAGCTCCCTCCGTGTAGTTCTGGGATTTTTGCTCACTGTCCTCAAGATCATTTTGACCCCACGGGCTGAGATCTTGCGTGGAGCCCCAGACCGAGGGAGATTATCAATGGTCTTGTATGTCTTCCATTTTCTTACAATTGCTCCCACAGTTGATTTATTTAAACCAACCTGCTTGCCTATTGTAGATTCACTCTTCCCAGCCTGGTGCAGGTCTACAATTTTCTTCCTGGTGTCCTTCGACAGCTCTTTGGTCTTGGCCATGGTTGAGTTTGTAGTCTGACTGTTTGAGGTTGTGGACAGATGTCTTTTATACAGATAACAAGGTAAAACAGGTGCCATTAATACAGGTAACGAGTGGAGAACAGAAGAGCTTCTTAAAGAAGAAGTTACAGGTCTGTGAGAGTATTGAGTTGAACTTTTGTTATTGATCAAATACTTATTTTCCACCATGATTTACTATTAAATTCTTTAAAAACTCTACAATGTGATTTCCTGGATTTTCTTTCCCTCATTTTGTCTCTCATAGTTGAAGTGTACCTATGATGAAAATTACAGACTTCTCTCATCTTTCTAAGTAGGAGAACTTGCACAATCAGTGGCTGACTAAATCCTTTTTTTGCCCCACTGTATATGCATGACTAGTCTCGATGTGATCTTGAGTATCGATGTAACCTTGTTTGTCTGTCACTAGAAAATGGCCAATGATACTGATAGGGACACAAAAGAATAAAGACATGTTGCCGCATGCAGACGTTATGTTATTTCAAAACCTAAAAACTTCTACAGAATTTTATAGGAGTCATTGCCAATGAAATTGAACAATCTAGAAGCAAGAGTGACACAATAGGCACAGCTGGAGTCACATAACTCCAAGGTTCAATTCTTGCCACTGCTTGTGAAATTTGGCATGTGAAGTTTGTCGAGTCTGGCTTGTTCTCCTTGTGCATCTGTCTACTCCCATCTACAAACATCATGCAGATATGTGACGTATAGTATTAAATTGGCTTTTAGAGCCACCATGGTAAGGTGTACCTCGTAAGTCTGTATCAATTGTAAGTTGCTCTGGATAAGTGCATCTGCTAAATTATGTAAATGTAAATGTCTTGTTGTTCGAAGAATTGGTTTCTGGCTGCACTGAAACCTTGTTAAGTATAAAGTGGTTATTGTAGATGTATAAATATTATGTATAAAGTATATACCAGATGCTAATTACAGTAATGGAGAGTATACTATATATTTGTCTGTTTGCTTACTGTAAATGATCAGTATTAGATAATATACAGATAATATATATTTGTTGGCATTATATACACACAAGCAAATATGTTCTCAAGTAGCAGTACCACAGACATTCACAAATTCAAACATTTACCTAGTGCAGTAGATTAATACCAATGATATACAATAGCATGATAAAGTAACTATTAGAGGGCGCATTCCCGCCACTAGAGGTCGCCGCGGCCAACCGCCTATAAAAAGAGCGTCCTAAGCGCCGGCCTACGGCGCTCTCTCTGCTATTTTTGCATGTCGGTAACACGAAGCCTCTCTTACGGCGTTACCTCACTCTTTTGCCGGTTAAGGATAGTGGTGGCCCCGTCTCGTCTCATCTCTTGCACTTGGGTCCGTTATTTGTTCTTTTTTCAGTGTGCCCCCTAGGTCCCCCGTAAAAATAGAGAGCGCCCAGTATGGACCCAGCAGAGACCTCGCCCCCAGCTGCTGCCGTTCTCTGCCACCATGGCACCACCTTGGGGTGCCACGAGCAGCAGCTTACACTTCTCACCCAACAGGTTGAAGTCCTTACAGTGGCGGTCAAGGAGCTTTCTGCCAAGCTCTCCAACATCCAGGTGGTTGCTTCCTTGCCCGCCCCTTCCCCGCCCACCCCTCCCCCGCCGCCTCTCCCTCCTCCCCCCGCCCCCGTGGGTGATTCTCCTGTCGCTGCCCCCGAATGATTCGGGGGTGAACCTGAGCATTGCAGGGTTTTTTTGATGCAGTGCTCTCTCATCTTTGAGCTGTGGGCTTCCCAGTTCCCCACGCCATGCTCCCGCGTGGCCTATGTTATTTCTCTCCTCTCGGGCCGGGCTTTGGCCTAGGCCACGGCGCAGTGGGAATCTGGGTTGCCCACTTGCGACGATAAGCCGACCTTTGCCGAGGCTCTTAAGGGCACCTTTTTTCACCCTCTGGGCGGCCACTCGTTTGGCACGGCTCACTCAGGGTGCTAGATCGGTGGCCGAGTATACTATAGAGTTCCAGACCCTGGCTGCGGAGAGTGGCTTAAATGAGGCGGCCCTCATTTCCAGCTATGAACGGGGTCTCAGTGAGACCATGAAGGATGAGTTGGCCCTCCGGGATCCTCCCGCCTCTCTCGATGACCTCTACAGTCTCGCCACTAGCATTGACACTCGCTTGTGGCAATGGGCCCGTGAGAGGGCAGGTTCCCGCAGTCGTTCTTACAGGGCGTGGTCCGGTCATGACTCTATTGCCCCTCGCTTCGCTGGCCCCGACACCCCTGAGCCCATGGAGCTTGGGAGGGCTGGCTGTGGCCCTTCCACCGGGGCTGACCCTCCTTCCCCGGACGGGTCGGGAAACGTAAGGGCCAGGTCTAGTCGGGGAGGCCGGTCCTAGGCCCATCCATTCGCTCCCCGTCCGACTTCACCCTCCCGGTCACCATCTGTCAGGACGGGGGCAGCCGAGCCCGTCTCTCAGCCTACATTGATTCGGGGGCGGAGGGTAACTTTATCGACGCGGCTCTCGCGCAATGCCTTGGCCTTCACGTCGAGAGTCTCTCCAGGTCTCAGCCGCTTAGGGCATTTGACAGGCGGCTCCTGGGGGGGGGCTGTTACTCACAGAACTCTACCTGTCACTCTGGAGATGGGCCCTCATTCTGAGAGGATCTTTTTTTTCGTCACACGCACGCCTAATCTCCAGCTGGTCCTGGGTTACCCGTGGTTACAAGCTCACAACCCACGGATCGACTGGCAAACCAAGTCTATTTATGCATGAGGCCCTCGATGCCGGGAGTCCTGTTTGATCTCCCGGTCCACCCCCGATCCCCGGACTCTTGCTCAGCCGGGAACTCCCGATGTATCAACCATCACTGAGCCCTACAGGGATCTGAGGGTGGTATTCAGCAAATGCATGGCTCAGACTCTTCCCCCGCACAGGGAATACGACTGCACTATTAACCTTTTGCCTGGTGCGGCCCCTCTCCGGGGAAGGCTCCTTTCCCTGAACCGCACTGAGCAGGAGACCATGCGACAATACGTCGCTGAAGCGCTCCAGCAGGGCTTCATCTGGCTATCTTCCTCGCCGGCAGGGGCGAGTTTCTTCTTTGTCGCCAAGAAGGATGGCTCCCTGCGCCCGTGCATTGATTACCGGGGCCTCAATGTAGTCACCGTTAAGGACCGTTACCCCCTGCCCCTCATGGCGACTGTGTTCGAGGTGCTTCAGGGGGCCAGCATCTTCACTAAGCTGGACCTCCGCAATGCGTACAACCTCGTCCGCATCCGGCAGGGGGACGAGTGGAAGACGGCCTTTTTGACACCCACGGGGCACTACGAGTACAGGGTGATGCCTTTTGGGCCAATGAACGCCCCGGCCGTCTTCCAGTGGTTCATTAATGATGTTCTCTGAGAGGCTCTGAATCGGTACATTTTCATCTACCTCGATGATATTCTTATTTTTAACCGTACGCTAGAGGAACACATCAGTCACGTCTGCCGGGTGTTGCAATTGCTACTGGAAAACCGACTTTCCACACTTTCTCGTGGCTTTTTTGGGTTTTATTGTGTCTCGGGGGTCCCTGCGAATGGACCCGGCCAAGATACAGGCCGTCACTAACTGGCCCCTGCCCACCTCTCTCCGGCTCGTCCAGCGGTTCCTGGGGTTCGCTAATTTTTTCCGGCGCTTTGTGAGGAATTTCGGTACTATCGCCGCCCCTCTTACCTCCCTCACGCGCAAGACCCCAGGCCCTTTCCGCTGGACACCGGAGGCTGACCGAGCGTTCCGGGACATCAAAGACCAGCTCATTAACCCCCTGGTGCTCAGGTTCCCCGACCCTGAGGAACTGTTTATCGTCGAGGTGGACATGTCCGACATCGGCGTGGGGGCCGTCCTTTCCCAGCGCACCAGGCTGGACCACAAGCTCCACCTGTGCGCTTACTTTTTGCGACGCTTATCCCCCGCTAAGCGCAACTACCCCATTGGGGACCGGGAGCTCCTGGCCATGAAACTGGCACTTGAGGAGTGCTCGCCAGGCTCGTTGGTCACTGTTCTTCGCCAGGTTCGACTGCACGGTCACCTTCAGCTGGGCTCAAAAAATGCCAAGCCTGACACCTTATACAGGCTGTGGGATCCTCCGGAATCTACCCCCGTCCAAGATCCCATACTCCCGACCCCCCGGGTAGTCGCAGCCCTTACCTGGGCCATCAACGACATGGTCACTAAGGCCCTTCGTCGTGAACCTGATCCCGGCAATGGCCCTCCGGGTCGCAGGTCCGTTCCTGCCTCCGCTCGTCCCCGGGTGATGCGCTGGGAGCATGAATCATCTTTCGCGGCTCACCCCGGCCACACGACCACTTATAAGCTCCTTCGGCAGAGCTTCTGGTGGCCGCACATGGAGGACGACATCAGGCAGTTCGTGGCTTCCTGCGAGGCTTGTGCCCGCAACAAGACCCCCCGGAGGAGGCCCCCTGCACACTCATGGTTGTACATCTCCCTGGACTTTGTGATGGGTTTGCCCCCGTCTAGGGGCAACACGGTCGTCCTCGTGGCTGTGGACCACTTTTCCAAAGGGTGCAAGCTCGTGGCGTTGCCCAAGCTGCCCTCTGCCAGAGAGACGGTGGCCCTCATCCTCCGTCATGTTGGGACCTGCTGTCTGATCGTGGTCCCCAGTTCGTCAGCCACTTTTGGACGGTTTTCTGCCGTGTGGTAGGGGCCACGGCCAGCCTCTCGTCGGGGTTTCACCCGGAGTCTAACGGCCAGACGGAGCGGGTTAACCAGGATCTGGCATGCATGCTCCGGTGTCTGATGGCGGGTAAACCCTCCACATGGGCGGAGCACCTGCCGTGGGCTGAATTTGCCCATAACACCCTGTGGCACTTGGCATGTCCCCGTTTGAGTGTCAGTTTGGCTTTCAGCCTCCCCTCTTCCCCCGCCAAGAGACGGACGTGGGGGTCTCCTTGGCCGGGCAGTTTGTCCACCGGTGTCGGCAGTCCTGGCTTAAGGCTCGGGTGGCCCTTACAGGCAGCGCAGAGTCCATGCGACGGCAGGCGGATTGCAAGAGGCTCGTTCCCTCATACCGCCCGGGACAGTGTGTCTGGCTGTCCACCCGGGATCTCTCTTTGAAGGCGCCCAGATACGTGGGGCCCTTCAAGGTAGTTCGCAGGGTCAACCCGGTCAGTTATCGGCTGGCCCTGCCCGCCTCTATGAAGATCCACCCCACCTTCCACACTTCCCAGCTTAAGCCCTATCTCTGCCAGACCTGCGCCCCAGTCAGGCCCCCCCCCTCCCCGGACCATCCAGGGGTCCCTGGCCTACACGGTGTGCCAGTTGCTGGACTCCTGCCGGGTCCAGGGCAGCACACAGTACTTGGTTGACTGGGAGGGTCGTGGGCCAGAGGACCGTTCGTGGGTCCCTGCGTGTCACATCCTGGACCAAGCCCTGGTCTGCGACTTCCGGAGGCGTCGGGCCGCTGACTTGGCGGCGTTGGGGGCCGCCCCTAGGGGAGGGGTTACTATTACAGGGCGCATTCCCGCCACTAGAGCCTATAACAAGAGCCTCCTAAGCGCCGGTCTACGGCGCTCTCTCTGCTATTTTTGCATGTCGCTAACACGAAGCCTCTCTTACGGCGTTACCTTGCTCTTTTGCCGGTTAAGGACAGTGGTGGCCCCGTCTCGTCAAGGAGGCGGGATCTTGTAAAGCCAAAAGGCTCGAGGTAAATTGTTAGGGCCGTAGTTGATAGGAAAGGCAAAGTTTGGTAACGCCGTTTACCTGCTTCCACACGCTTCCTCCAAGCCCGTTATCCCCGCTCGCTCCGATTGCTCCCTCATAGGTGCCCGCTTCACATTTCCCTCGTCGGATATTCCCTGGTTTGGTAGGGGACGAGTTTCGTGTCTTTTTTCCCGGCTTCCCGAACGCACACGCTGCGTCTCTCCATACGCACAGCTCGTGCTGTTCCCGCTTGTGTCTGTCGGCCCTCTGCGCATGCGCGGCCGGCTCCACACTCACGAACGCACACACATAGCGCCGTCCCATTACACACACACACACACACACTCATAGCGCTCTCACTCTTCCTTCTCCCTCTCGCGCTAGATACAGCGCTGGGAGTTTATTCTGAAAGGGTTATTACTCGTTTTTCAGTTTTTTTGTGGTGTGTTCAGCAATTTTATTAATAAATTGTTTCTGTTTGAGTGCGCCTTTATCGCGCCTCCTTCGTTTGCCCTTATCCTTAAGCCCTCCTCTGATCTTTTGTTGATCACAAACTCCGTGGTGTAGCGGTAAGGTTGCTGCCCCCGAGAGCCGTGATACTGGGATCGAATCCCACCACTGACAGTCCTCAGCATACTCACGCACACTTAGTGTGTGAGACCCTGAGTTTATCACATATCCTTTTTGGGGGGTTTTGAGTCCCTATTTTTTCCTGCGTTTTCGCGGTGTCTTTTGCACTTGGGTCCGTTATTTGTTCTTTTTTCGGTGTGCCCCCCTAGGCCCAGTAACTGTGTTTATCTATCACTGTCTGTTTTAGGGGGAGGGGTTAGGGGTATTAGATAAGTCGTGTAGCATTTGGAATGGGAAGGAACTAATATAGACCACATGATCTGCTGAGTCGCTCTTACCACATGGTGCAGATCCTGCTGTTTAGTATCACACGATAACTGGGCATGATTCAGATTCCTAAGGTAAAATTAGAAATAAAAGAGTATTAATATTATAGTGTTTTATTATTTTATATAAATTTGATACTTTGATTTACAAAAGTACCCATTCATAAACAGATATATTTCTTAGTGATTACAAATGTTTAAAGATGGAAAAAAAACAGGATAAGGCTTACAGTTTTTTGAATGACACTGCATAGAAAGTGCAAAAAAAGAGAGAAGAAACATTTGCTTATTCCCTTAATTGAAAAAAGATAACGATTCACTTTGCATAAGCATATTAAACAGAGTTCATTCATGCAATCTGTTTACTTTTCTTCAAATGCAACCCATTCTTGGTATCACTGTTGACATATTTATACACTCCAGTGAACATGACCTCCAGTATGTCCCTGTCAAATATACAAGAACACAATCTGTTGTCAACATGTTCATATCCTTTGAAAGACTTCAGTGAGTTTTCCTCTATTGTTCTGAACTGCTAAGAATGCCAGTATGACTTATATAGCACAAAGTTGGCAATTGATCTACTAACTCTCACCTTCTAGTTTTTTCACACTGCCATCTTGCAATTTATTGTCCAGTGGTTGATGATGGCACAGCTTTTCACAGCGTTCAGTGGTGAGGACAAACATCACATACTAAATAAACAGTTAATTTCGCAACAACCTGGGCTGCCACTTCACTTTTAAGTGAAACATTTGACTTCTACTTTGTATAGAACACATTATAACTTTAGCCATATGTGCAAAAATCATGAATCAAAGCATTTTTATTGAATCAGTGTTACACTGGCAAGCTTTTGGTCTGTAATTGATTGTTTAGAATTGTACTTTGTGAAGTTTACCAATGACAAAATGTGTTAGAAGACACCACATGGAAAATGCACATACACTTAAAACAAAAAGACCTATTGTCTCTGCTGCAACATTGCAAACCTCCTCAAAGGTCAAAATACAGATGGGAAATTTTGCAGAAATAATTACACACACTATTTTTACAATGTCTATTTGTACTAAGTGGAAATAGCATTAACCACACAGCCTGGGTATATGCACCAGCCTTGCCTAGTAAATTATGTGACTATAGTTATAGTTACAGTTAGTGTAAATTGCATGGTGTTGCTTTTTACACTTAGTGCTTATAGAATGGAGTTACTACATGAACTTGGTGTGTGTGTGTATGTATATATATATATATATATATATATATATATATCTCATCTGTAGTTGTATTTGTGATGTTACTATGTACACCTATTACAAATAGAATGGTATTGGTATTTACACTGAGCGTACATAGAATATGACTTATTTTTAACACACGTAAGAATTCTTTAGTGTCTAGTGTCTGAGATAAGTACTTTAAGTGAAAAAATAGGAAGGCTGATTGAGGCTGAGCTTGAAAGCTACAGGGTTGTGGCAATAACAACAGGATGAAATTATCAACACAGTTCACTTTCCTTGTTTATTAGTTGTGTGCTAACAATATCTACAAAAACAAGGCTTATTACAGACTATATTGACATATTTAGTTACTATTACTAAACTCACTAAGAATTTAATGTAATTTGACACACTGATACTGAAATCCCACTTTTTACTCTCATAGCTACTGTGTGTTATTTAAGTAGTAGTCATTTGTAGAGCTAATTAGCCATGGCAGGGATAAATCACAAAATCAGAATACTAATGACAGTCATTAGTAGAGCATTCACTGGACATTGTATTTAATATGTATGTATGCAGTTTTAGTTCACTCTGAATAAGAGTCTGATGTCACAAGTTTGAATCAGGGGAATGAGACGCTCTTGGTGGGAGCTCGATTTTATTTTCAATAACTCATTTTTGTGTTGATTTGGAAATATGTTATGAATCATTCTCAGTGATGACCCATTTATAGTTTCTTGGCAGAGGCAGTCGGGTTAAAATGTCCTGGTATTTTGTTAATTCCCTGAACAAAATTCCAAGGGCCTGTGGAGGAAAAACAACATCACAGACCCTCCACCATACTTAATAGTAGGCAACAGGATTTCTTCAGTGTAGTTATTCTTTTTTTAAAACCACATTTTTTGAAATCCCAGTAGGATTTAGTAATATTCAAAATGTTATGTTTATGGTTAGATGACAGGAAATACCTTTTCTTTTGGCAATCCTTCCAAATAATTTGTTGACATTGGGGTGACAAACAAATTCGTCACCTCTGCCTGAAACATACCTAATAGCGTGTAATACCTTCACGAACACAAATAATAGCTGCAATTTGATTTGGCATGGACTGGACAAGTTTCTGGATGTAGGTGACATCAATGTTCAGCCACTCTTGCATCAAAAAATAGTGCAGGTCTGCTAGATTTCATGGATGCCTTCCCTGGCATCTTTCAAGAGGATTCACATCTGGGGATTTTGTGGGCCAGTCCAGTTGTGTGACTGCTCCCGAATGTGCATCATGCCAATCAGTCACTTTTGCAGCCTTGTGAACATGACAATTGTCATATTGGAATACAGGGATAGAAATGCTATGTTTCTAAGATAATGAGCAAAAGGCATAACCTGATGGTCCAGCAGCTCAATGTAGACAATGTGGTTCAAATTTACTGTCACCTCAACTAAATGACTCATTTCCACATAATTAAAACACCCCCAGAACATTGCAGAACCTTCTCCAGCTGGAACCACAGCTTGTACACAGTCAGGCTTCCTGATTTCTTTGATGAACACGACGTCTAGCACCATTCACATACAGACAGAAACTAGATTCATCTGACCAGATAACATTTCCAGTCCTGATCTAATTTTTGTGTACTGCAACCAGGCAACTTTGTGAACAGAACTGGGCAAAGGCCTCTTGCATTCCACTTTGCTCCATATGTTATGGTATGCGTTTTTTTTCAGAAGTTGGTTGTTAAGGACCTACATTGATTTCTAGAAGTAATTCTTGCTTGGAAGTGAAGCGTTTTTTATTCACTAGCTGTGAAACAGTCCCTGTCCGTCATTTTAATCTTTCTGCCACAGTTCCTGTAGACTGAGATTTTTGCCACTGCAGGTAGACCTGTATGACCATATAATGCACCTGCAAATTCAGCTACCTTCTTCACACTATGGTCCTTTGGCATGCACAAATGCAAATATTTATTTTTGCCATTCAATAACATCTGCTTTGTGACCCAGTTTTTATGTATCGAACGAGACTCTCACTCTCAAATGCTCAGGTACGGAGCTTACTTGCTCATGTACGGAGCTTACGAGTGCGGTGTGCTCAGTTATGGAACCAGGCAGCGCTAAATGCTCAAGTACAAAGCTTACAAGCTAGCTACAAGGTAAAAAAATTCAATTGGTAAGCCGACACCCACTACGACAGCAGTCCTCCCTGGTTTGGAACCGGGTCTTGACCGACGCCTGCTACGACGAGGGCTGGGCAACATGGGGGGGGGGGGTCCAGGAACTAACGCTGGGTCTCTTTGTTGGTCGCACCATTCTGTTACAGTTCGCCATATTAAAACGATGACAAACTGTGTAAAATGTGTGGCACGGTAGAGTGTGGCATGGCTGCGGGAAACGAAGAGAACGAGGTTAGGGAGCTCTGCATCTTCTTCAAAACACACAATCACATTGGGAAATAAAAAACCCCCGATTGCGACGGCATGAGAGGGAGAAAGGAGGAGGCGAGGCTCAAAGCAGCCAGGAGAAGCCCGGTAAAAATAAGCACACAAAAAATAAACAAAAGCTGGCCCTACGTTATCACTAAGTCCCTAAACAAACCGAAAACAGCGAATAAGCCGGGTGAGGGCTGCGTCAGCAGACAAGCGTGCTATTCAGGCATATGTGCTGCTCAAGCAATGCAGTGGTGCGACACTGTGTGAGCCCAAAGGTGTGCTTATATAGGCTCAACAACAGGTGTCGCCACTTGCACTATAATTGCCCGGGAAGGGCTGATGCTCATGCGATGGCGCTGCAGGTGCACATGCCACCATGTGGGGTCAAATACTGGCCACTAGCAGCCAAAGGGTGACCCCTGATAGTGTCCCCCAATACAGTGTTCATATACGGTATGTTAGTGTTCCAGACAAACTTGGAATGAGTGAATGAATTAATAAATAAACAAACAAACAAACAAATAAATAAGTAATGCATTTTGATAACTTGATAAAAAAAAAAATTTCCACGTGTGAACCCACCATGAAGTTGGTTATATCTAATATAATTCTTGATCTTCTAGATTAGTACATTTTAAATGCAAAGGTTTATAGACATGTTTTCATAAGTTGTGTCTCAAATAAATTACTCACTCACTTTCTTATCCTCTTCATCCTGAACAGGTCGCAGACAAGCCGGTGCCTAGCTGGAGTCATAGGGCACAAGGCAGGAACAACAACAACAAAAAAAATTAGAAGATGATTTTTTTCCGGTTGTCTGATGTCTCCATGCATCCACAAAAAACAAATATGTGTTTTAAAATAGCATGAAATAGTTTCCAGACAGCATACTACATACCCAGACAGTTAGAAATGTGGATATATAAGCCACAGCTGCTTTGCTTCAGTTTGTGAGGAGAATCAGAAGAAACTTAAGGTGAAATTATGAGACAGGAATACCAATTCCCATAACTCTGAACCTTACCTTTTTAAGTGTACCATAGGTTCCAGTCCCTGTGCTGGTGATATGAACCAAAAAAGAGGCATATCGATCATGATGGCTGTAGCATGCAGGACTATTGACGTGTAAATATCCAGTGATGTAGTGGTTAAGTGGCTTTTGACTGAACAGCATAGGTCATAAGGACATTATCGTCCAATAATAAACACCATAGACTAGCACCTGTCAACACAACATGTACACTAGAATCAATTTCACACCATATTTGAACTGAATGATTTCAGAAGGGTCTGAATACTTATGTCAATGCAATATTTCAGTTTTTTTCTTTTTGGTAATTTTATTTTTTATGGCTACAGCATAACAAATTGTGAGAAAGTGAAAGTGTCTGAAGACCTTCCGAATGCATTGTACAACCCCTGGCAAAAAGTATGGAATCACCAGTCTTGGATGAGCACTCATTCAGACATTTCATTCTGTAAAACAAACTCAGATCAAAAACATGATACAATATTAAGGTCATTTCAAAGTGCAACGTGATGGCTTTCAGGAACACTCAAAGAAATGAAGAGAAAACATTGTGGAAGTCAGTGAATGTTACTTTTATTGACCAAGCACAGGGAAAAAAATATGGAATCATGAAAAACAGATAAACAAAAGACCATTCAAAATACATTACTAGTATTTAGTCGCACCACCTTTGGCTTTTATAACGGCTTTCAGTCTCTGAGGCATGGACTTGAGGAGTGACAAACAGTATTCTGCATCAATTTGGTGCCAACTCTCTTTGATAGCAGCAGCTCTTAGATCAGCTTTGCAGGTCGGAGCCTTCTTGTGGACCATTTTTTCAATTTCCACCACAGGTTTTCAATTGGGTTGAGATCTGGACTATTTGCAGGCCATGACACGACTGAATGTGTCTTTCTCCAAGGAATGGCCTTCACTGTTTTTGCCCTATGGCAAGATGCATTGTCATCTTGGAAAATTATATCATCACCTCCAAACATCTGTTCAACTGAAGGGATGAGAAAACTGTACAAAATCTCAGTGTAAACTTGTGCATCGATAGGAGAATTAACCACAGTCATCTCCCCAGTGCCTTTGCCTGACATGCAGCCCCATATCATCAAGGACTGTGACAATTTGGTTGTTTTCTTCAGGCAGGCCTCTTCATAAATCTCACTGGAACGGCACCAAACAAAAGTTCTAGCATAATCACCTTGTCCAATGCAGATTCTTGACTCATCACTGAAGATAACTTTCATCCAGTCATCCACAGTCCATGATTGCCTCTCCTTAGCCCATTGCAGTCTTGTTCTTTTATGTTTAGGTGTCAATGATGGTTTTCTTTTAGCTTTCCTGTATTGAAATCCCATTTCCTTTAGACGATTTCTAACGATTCGGTCACATATATTGGCTCTAGCTTCCTCCCATTTATGCTTTATCTGTGTAGTTGTACTTTTTCGGTTTTCAAGACAAATGGCCTTAAGTTGTTTGTCTTGACGCTTTGATGTCTTTCTTGGTCTACCAGTACGCTTGGCTTTAACAACCATTCCATGCTGTTTGTATTTGGTCCATATCTTGGATACAGCTGACTGTGAACAGCCCACATCTTTAGCAACCATGCGTGAAGAGTTACGTTCTTCAAGAAGTTTCACAATCCTCTCTTTTGTTTCAAGAGACATTTCTCTTATTGGAGCCATGGTTCTTGCCACTCCACTTCGTCCAGCAGCCCTCCAAGGTGTCATGACTGCAGGTTGTTTTAAACTGCAGACTAACGAGCAGATCTACTCTGAGGCAGGTGTCCATTTAGGGAAAGGAAATTGACTGGGTGGTGTGTCCTTATTCTCTTACCTCCAATTTGAGTGATTCCATACTTTTTTTTCTCAGAATTGAGTGATTCCATATTTTTTTCCCTGGGGCTTGGTCAATAAAAGTAACATTCACTGACTTCCACAATGTTTTCTCTTCATTTCTTTGAGTGTTCCTGAAAGCCAACAAGTTGCACTTTGGAATGACCTTATTATTGTATCATGTTTTTGATCTGAGTTTGTTTTACAGAATGAAATGTCTGAATGAGTGCTCATCCAAGACTGGTGATTCCATACTTTTTGCCAGGGGTTGTATATGGGAACAGAGGGTAGATACAGCATATGTGAAAGTACCTTTGTCTATCTGCTAGTGCACATGTCTACCCAAGCTCTTTAATGACTCATGCTAAATTTTTGACTGGTGTTTTGCACTTTTGACAGTAACTGGAACTATTAAGAACTCTTAATTATCTCTTAATTATCCACCGATATGTCTTAGCAGTCCATAAATAGTCCCATGTAATTACTGCCAACTGTTAATGTGAAATGGTCATGACTAAAATTGAATCCAGGGTGACTTGTAGGATTATAGCATTTCTTGTGGAATATTAAATTACCGGTGGAGAATGTGAGCCAAAAGCTTTTATTCACTTGACAATTCTAAATGGCAGCAGTTAGTGCTGTCACCTCGCAGCTCTGGAGATCCCAGTTCTTTTCCCTGTTCAGACTCATTTTGTGTGGAGTTTGCATGTTCTCCCCATACAAGTGTGTGCTTCCTCCACACACTACTCCAGTTTCCTCCCACTTTCCAAATGTAGTTGTTAGGTCTCTAAAAATTGTCCCAGTGCATGAGTGAGTGAGCATGTGCCCTCAGAGGATTGTCACCCTGTCTCAGCCTGTGTTGTCGTTTAAGCCCTGGCCCTCCACAGTCCTGCACTGGATTAAGTGGGAATGGAAAATCAACATGAATGTCTCCTATAAAGAAGGGTGGTTCTATGTGGGTGGTAGAAGAATTATCATCATTGTTTTTTATTTCAAACAAAAGCCCAAGATTATGTTAAACTCACAGTTTCTGGTCCCTACATTTCCCTGCCTGATTTACATTTTTTAATTGTTTTACTGTAACCACACATAATTAACATAATGGTTCTGGAGGAGAATACAACATAAGACTTCTCATTCAAAAAACAGCAATATAGAACACACAATTAGTCAATTAAAATCTTCAGCACAAGCTGTTATCAGGGTAATAACTCATGAGACTTGAAGCATGGCTATTCCTTCCCATGACATTGCATTAATTTACAGATTGGCGTTTTAAAAATGGCCCAACTGATGGTTTTAATCAGAGATACATGTTGCATTCTGGTGGACTAGCCCTGGTGGCCTGATATTTCTTTAGGAATATATTATGAACAATATGTTTATACAATTGTTCTGTAGGGTTAATTGAAATTAGGAGGGTATACTGTTGTGAAGTTATGCTACATCCTTAAATTTGTGTATTTGCATGCATATCTATGTGTTTGTGTGTGTGTGAGAGAGAGGGAGAGAGACAGTGTGTGTTGTGTGTGTGCGTGCTTGCAGATTTGTTTGTTTGTTCGTTTCATTGATGGAGATCTGTCAGAAATGCAGCACAGCTCTTATGTTCTTGACAGTGAAGCACTGTGTGATGATGTGGCCCAGAGCAAATTCAAACGGCCCACGCTTCAGTCTCTTGCTGCTGTGTGGACACTTTGATCATAACCCTCTCAACCTGTTGGCATTTTGTTTCCATAACATTTAACACCCTGCAATGAGGCCCATCAGATGCCTCTGTGTCCACCCTCTCACCAAGTGCTTTTGTGCCTGAGTGCTAGAGTGTGGGTGCTCTTGACAATAATACTCTTTCATTCCAACTCAAAACCACATCGAAAGAGGAGACCAGGCATTGTGGCATAGGCTACTGTCAAGCAGAACCACAAATAGCACATGGCTATTAGGTGGGAAATTGTGTGTAAAAATGCTCGTTATGTGAAAAATGATTGCTTTTAAACTCACATTCTTGCATAGAATGGCCCGTAAGATAACCATTGTCTTCCTTTCTGGTTTCAAAAACACCAATGTGCCTAATAATCGCAGCCCATGTAGACAGTATCTCATTGTGCAAATGTGCTTTGGCAGATTGACACGCTACAAAACAAATCTAGCATCACTTGTCATTTGCTGAATTTAAGCGTATGCATAAAATAAGTTTAATTGGAGGACAGAAACAGATTGCTTGATATCCAGTAAATTTTTTATTGCAGTGATTGCCATACCAGAAGTGCTGCCAGAACCATTTCACAGTTAATCCAACAGAAACGGGTTATTATTTTTTAAAAAGCAGAATACTGTACATAATTATGGAAGTGTATTAAAATCAGCTTTTATGGGGCGGCACGGTGGCTCGGTGGGTAGCATCGCCGTCTCACAGCAAGAAGGTTCTGGGTTCAATCCCAGGGTGGAGCGGCCTGAGTCCTTTCTGTGTGGAGTCTGCATGTTCTCCCCGTGTCTGCGTGGGTTTACGCCGGGCACTCGGGTTTCCTCCCACAGTCCAACGACATCCAGGTTAGGTTGATTGGTTACGCTAAATTGGCCTGGATAGTGTGGTCTCTGGCGCCAGACGGAGCGACGCATCGGCTGGAGTATTCTCGGTCGAATCAAGTGGTAGTGGTAGTATAATTATTTATTTTTTGCAGCAACCCAGAATAATACTGTATTAACTAATATTATGTGAAATTACTCTCTTACAATTTTATGAAAATGTGGAGTACTGAAAAAACCCTTTTCTGCTGAAATGTGAAATGTAGCTATCTGGCTGGAGCTGGTGTATTTTTCACTGCAGAAAAAGATTTGTTGTATCTCTTTAAAACAATGAGGCAATAATATTTAACACATTAAATTAAGAAAATCCAAGAGCTTGTTTCGTTGAACAAAAATCTACGTAAGGAAATCACATGAAGTGATCTAAATTATTTGAGTAGTTGTTGCAGCACCACCTTTCATAATGTGCTAATTCCATTAATTATATTAACGTAACATTAATTTAGTGAATTTACTTAAACAAAACTTTTAATGTTTTTTATTACATTTGTTGTTTTAGTATTACATTGATTTAAATTAGTTTAAAAAACATTGAATTATTATTTTTCATGTGTTCTATTGTAATAATAGCCCTGCATACATTTACTGACATTATAAATCTTTTTCTATTTAAATGTACATACAGTATTCAACAGGCATATTTCTAAAAAATTCAATTAATGTCATTATGAGGGAAAACAACATAAAGTCTTTCAGTAAAAATGTAAATAAATACAGTGGGGCAAAACAGTATTTAGTCAGTCACTGATTGTGTAAGTTCTCCGACTTAGAAAGATGAGAGAGGTCTGTAATTTTCATCATAGGTACACTATGAGAGACAAAATGTGAAAAAAAATCCAGGAAATCACATTGTAGGATATTTAAAGAATTTAATTGTAAATCATGTTGTAAAATAAATATTTGGTTACCCACAAAACAAGCAAGATTTCTGGCTCTCACAGACCTGTAACTTCTTCTTTAAGAAGCTCTTCTGTCCTTCACAGAATGGTGAAGAATGGTGAGCAAAAATCCCAGAACTACACAGAGGGACCTGGTGAATGACCTGCAGAGAGCTGGAACCAAAGTAACAAAGACTACCATCAGTGACACACTACGCTGAGAGGGAGTCAGATCCTGCAGTGCCAGGCGTGTCCCCCTGCTTAAGCCAGTACATGTCCAGGCCCGTCTGAAGTTTGAGAGCATATGGATGATCCAGAAGAGGATTGGGAGAATATCATGTGGTCAGATGAAACTAAAATAGAACTTTTTTGGTAAAAAACTCAACTCGTCGTGTTTGGAAGAAGAAGAATTCTGAGTTGCGCCATACCTACTGTGAAGCATGGGGGTGAAAACCTCATGCTTTGGGGCTGTTTTTCTGCATAGGGGACAGGACAACTGATCCATGTTAAGGGAAGAATGAACGGGGCCATGTATCATGCGATTTTAAGGAAAAAACCTCCTTCCATCAGTGAGAGCATTGAAGATGGAACGTGGCTGAGTCTTCCAACATGGACACTGATCCCAAAAACACACCGCTGGGCAAACGAAGAAGTGGTCTGGAAAAGGCATTTCAATGTCTGCAGGGGCCTAGCCAGTCTCCAGACCTAGCCTCATAGAAAATTTGCGGAGGAGTTGAAAGTCAGTGTCTGCCCAAAATCAAATGCCTAGAGGGATCTGCATGGAGGAATGGGCAAAATACCGCAAGCTAAGTGTGTGCAAACCTGGTAAGCTTACAGGACTGTTTGTGACCTTCTGTATTGCCAACAAAGTTATGTTGCAAGTATGAGTTGAACCAAATTATGACCAAAAATTATTTCCACGTAGCGTGATCGCTGGAATCTCCCTCTCTTGACTTATCCCCCAAGTCGTTAAACTTACAAAATCTGGAATTCAAGAAGACCCGACATCGGGACAAGATCTTAAACCCCACCCCCCACCTTTGACTCCACGGAATGGACACGTCTTTTCAAACAAGACATTCATACAAACCTTGAACATCTCCAATCTAAACTAAGCAATTTGATAATTTTGAAAGGGGGGACTCGCCTTTCATCCTTCAAGACCACTGATTGTGGCAGAAGATAAACGCTTAACAGACACAAACAAAAGGTAAAGATAAACGGTTCCTGACCCCTACACTGTTGAACCTCATACAGCCTTTGTAAGCCTTATCACCAGGAGGCGCCAGCAGACAGCCCTGGATTTACATACCAAGAAACGAGCGTCGTCCTGTAGGCGGCACAACTCTAATAAGTGTATTAATCTAATGCTGGGAAAAGTCTATCTTCATCGACACGTTTTTATGACAGAACAAATGACATTGGCTTCAATGAGTCAAAATGCCAGTTCATGTGGATTGACTCATACAAAGAAGTGGATCAAGGATATTTTCGTCAATCCAACACACACACCATTATAACATGTTACTGAACTGTCATATATCTACTCAGTAGGTTTAGTATAATGATCTTTCTCTTATTTTCAATTCCTTAAAAGTGATCCCGGTGTGATTATTAGTAGAAGTACTAGCTTTGCCGAGGTGGATTGATCGCTCGGGTTTTTAATACTGTTCATAATCATAAAGAAAACGAATGTGAGAGTTATTTAACAATATACCGCTTCAATACTCGTGTATAATAATAGTATTGTTTAGTTAAAAGTATAGTAAATCCTGCGCTGTAGTTAGAATGCTTTAACGATGTTCTAAGTTATCAATTCAAGGTGCTTTTGATCATCTGAACCTTACAACGAAGTCTGCATCTAAACTTGTGACTTTGAGGATTTTTGGTTATTGTGTGATACTTTTCAATCTCTTTTAGTACGTAGGAATATTATTTAATCCAAGTTAGACGTCTGTGGCTTATGGTGAAATAAGGCAACCGCGATAGGAGAGCTTTACTGAGGAGTCAGCTTCTCATTGGCTAAGTAAGGGCAACTCCTTATGTCCCGCCTCCAGCCGCCCCCTGAGCTGGAGCATTCAAAAGCAACCGGGACGACCGGGAAGTTAAGTTAGCTTCAAATTCGTGTGTAGTCTTGTGTCTATGTGTTTTATGTTTTTCCTTTTTGTAACATTTTTGATTATTCATTTTACCCAAGTTTTCACATTTACTTTAAAGTTTCCTGTATACAGCAGTCTTAAGTAGTTAGCTATCGCTGAACTAGAAGATAGTTAAAGACCAACCAGACTCTAAGCTCGACCATTTTTGTACCATCCAAGTTTTTCAAGTTTTTGTTGAAGCTCGTGGTATTAGAAACGCGCCAACTCCACCTTTATCTGTGGCCAAGATAAATCCTGAGTTGTACGCATGCGAGACGCCGAGTACGCGTGAAGCCCTCAGCCTAAATCGGGAAGGACGCCATTTTAAGTCACCAAGTCAACGTGGTCAAACCGTCGGCAAGAACCCAAAGAACTAAGCCGCTGAAGAAGCCGGGTCAGAGTTACGGTGTGCCAGACGGACGCTAAAGCTCCCCAATATCGTGCCTTTGGACGGCTGGGCCAGGGTGGAATGCCCCGAACCACTCGAGTGACCTTCCAGGCGAGTACCATTTATGGCTTAATCTGGGTTCCCTGATGCTCGGGTCTTAATTTGTTAAATCTGTAAACCACGCTTCAACATAGACTTATTCACGCCTAAGTAACTTAACATACTATCCACACTCAACGTAATTAAGGTTACCAGTAGCATTGCAACGTTAGTAATTATTGCGCGACCGATAAGTTACATAGAGTCATCTGGGTTTCCGATTTTATTACTGTAAGGTGTATGCTTGCCATTATTCCCTGTTCTCCATACCGTGATATATACATGTTCATCGTCATTTTATGATTTTAACTCTGTGATACACTCGTTATTACCTTAGATAATCTGTTGGTATTTGCCTTGTTTTGTAGTTAATAAACTTGTTTATAAACCTTTTGAATTTGCCGCCTGGTGTGAGAGTTCATTCATTCAAAGGTCGAGAAATATACTTTGAATTCACTAATCAGACCTAGACTGATCAAGTTGTTGTTCCCTCTTTAACCGGTCTCCAAATCTACCAGTGAATTATTCATGTTTATAATAGTTTTTTTAATAATAATCATTATTAAAGATTTGGTGGTGCCCCTTTTTCTTAATTAATTAATAAATTTATATAATTTTAATTAATAAAGTTAATTAAAATTAATCCAATTAAAGTGTAGTCTTAGTTCGCTACATATTAATGGTGCCCCGTGTGAGGCAAGTGAAATCGACCTTATGAATGATTAACTCTTATTCTATGCGGTAATTTCAAAACCACGTGGGCATAGCGCTCTGTCTTCAGAGAGTCTTTACACAGTACAGAGGTGCGAACAGGTATGAGCGTCTGCAGGTTTTAATTGTTGGAAAGTTGGTCATAAAGGTGAATAGCTGCTGTTGTGTTGGTTTTTGTTAAGAAAAGGAAAACGCCGCCGAGTGTAATTGCAATCTAAGCTGCTTCTCGTGTCTTTGTGTGCGTGTTTTGTATGCGCCGCTGTGCGTTGTAGATCAAAGGTACCATGGTTAAGAATTGCGTTACTAAATAAGTCATAACTACTGATGCATGCATAGCGTATCCGAATGCTTATTTTATTGAAAAAACAAGGCCTATAAGCGTAAGAACCGATTTTTCTGCAAGATTCCAGGGTCGTGTATATGCGCACCGAATTGGATTTTTATTCTGTTCCGAGTCTCGAGGGAATAAAAATAAATTCGACCTCCCTGTGCTAAAAAGTAGCGTAGCAAACTACTTTGTCGGCGTCACGTGTGATAGGGGAGTCTTTAAAATCGTAAAACGCCGTCTGATACGGCTGTGCTTATAAACGCAGCATAAAAGTAAGCTGTTGTGAACACTGCCAATAGGGGGCCCAAAATACCCGGAGAAACTGAATAGCGGGAGCTTAAAGTTGCATGAAGCTGATCTCAGCTGGGGTTGGAAAACTTGTGTAGAAAGAATCAAACAGAAAAGCCACGGCTGTGCACCGTGTCCTGTGCTTCTAATAAACTCGCCTTGAGCGTAAATACTCCAGCCCTGTCTGGACAGTGAGTGAGTGAACCCATTCAAAGAATCGAACGTCCTTCGAAGGGCGGTGCTTAATGATGTCACGATTGATGTGCATCTCGTGACGCCGCTTTAGTTGTGCAAACTTTATCCTCTGGTGGCCAGATAAGGAGCGCCACCCTTTGAGGAATAATATAGGTTATTGACGCCCCTTTTGTTGTGTCGATGTTACCCTCTTGTGGTCAGATACTGAACACCACCCTGTGAAGGATAATATAGACTATTGACCCCTAGTGGCCAAATCTTGAGTGAGCAACTCATTATAATAATAATAATTACCCAGTGTTGCTGAAACACAGCAGCCTTAAGAAACGTATGCGTCTATACTGTGAACTTACTGAAGCTCATAGAGAAAAGTAGTGATAACTTATCACTTAACTAATAGTGACCTATATGTGGTTTCATTACTTTAATAGTGACTATCAGTGGTCTTTTGTTAATCACTATAACTTTTAAGAAACCTTATTATAACACGGTCACTGATTATCACTATCAATTGAGTCCGCAAATTCTTCGATTGAGCGTTTAATTAAAAGCCTTTAGCTGCCCTAAATTTAATAAGTTTACTGTTTGTTTGTTTATTCGCTCATAAAAATAAAATAAAATAAATAATTATTTTGGTTAATTTTAATTGATTGAAAAAATTATTAATATTTTTTTTTGGCGAATAAACAAATAAAATAAAGCTTGCTCGAATACAGTAAAACACTCTAACCTTGCGTGCAGTGTACCTATTCGACCTGCAAACCCAATCGTCGTAAATTACACCCTGAACAACAAAATGGCTGCTGAGCCACGATCAAATCCCCTCTGTGTTGAAAACACTAATGAGGATGTTGAGTCGGCATTACTAGAGATTACTCGATCACTAGTGCCCGACTATCTAAAAACCGCCCAAGAAGTGACCCAGCTGAACTTGAGTCACTAAGGAATGCCTGCCTAACCGAATATCTAAGAACCGATTTTAGAAGCAACTAGTTATGAAACTGGTTGCCTTACAGATAACTGAGCTCAAGAATCGCTCTGAGGAACTGGAGCAGGCCACCGCAAAGCGCATGGCCCTTGAACAACGCGATGCAACCAGTGTAATAAAATTAAAGAGTTAGAAGGCACTGTGTCAAAATACAGTACAGGAAAGAAATTCCTGGATGTCCCAAGTTGGACCACTGTGTGCTCCCGATACACGTCCTGACCGATCAACAGGTGTACAGAACGTTCCCTGTTATGACCAGGAGTGGGATTATACTCCCAGAGTTGCTCCTGGATCCTATTCTCCCACTAGAGCCAGGAGAGAGTCTCCTGACCGTGCCCAAATAACTCCCCCACGAGGGCAAGACCCCTCCTTCCGCTATACTCATTTCCCAACTGACAGGGATCTCGATAAAATTGCCCGCAATATAATTCGATTCGAGCCCACACCTGGTGGCGCTAATGATGTCCGTGCATATGTGAATGACATCGAATTCTACCTGCGAATATTTCCCCAAGCGAAGGTAGACGACAGGATTTATTTAATCCGAGTAACCTCAAACCGAGAAGTTAGTAGTTTCATCACGCGCCAGCCGGAGCATATCCGGGGAAACTACTACCTGTTGTGTAACGCATTGGAGAAGGAGTTCTCCAATCCTCTCAAACAGACAGGACTGGCCGCAGCTCTATCAGTCAAACAGGGTAGGCAGGAGTCCCCACAGGTCTATTATCATCGTTTGCGTCTAGCCTATTTTGGCTTCTGCAATCAACCTGGCATGGAGGAGGATTTGAACTTCAAATCATTGTTTGTCCAAAACCTCCATCCTACTACCAGTTACTATCTAGGCGTCTCAGCTTGCCCACGCACGTTAAACAGTAGGGAATTGCGCGACTTAGCAATAAAGGGATTGTTAAATATCAGCAAACTGCCCATAAGCAGGTAGACCCTCCTAGCGTGCTAAGTATTGATACCACCTTTTTACCTTTAAAACAGAAAAGAACCCGTCCAGCACAGGACTCCAATCAAGCCCAGGGCTTGAACAAGGGACCAGGAATCTCTCGGTCCCCACAAAACCATAGGCGTCGCAGGTATCCCAAACAACAGTGGTCATAGCGTAATCAAGACTGTGCGAATTCGGACACCGGTCAGCATTTCCTAAGGTATTGCCACAATCGGTCTCCTCCCGATCAAAGCAAAGTTGGACATGCCTCATGGTCTAATCGTACACTACTGAGAACAGGGTTAGAACCAACCCGAGCCAAGAAAAAGGTTACAGCAAAAAGAGTAGGGCAGAAAACAAAACTAAAATGGTCAAAATCAGTCAGGAAGACTTAGCCGCCCTTAAAAGAATAGTAGATAAGCTGTGCCAAACTGATAGCCAGGAAGCAGATCTGTCCTCTCTCACCTCTGCTCCCCCTAAATCACCTGTCCAGCCTTTGTTAAGCCATGTTGAGACAGAGGAGGATTGCTCCTCCTGGTCTGATGGGAATAAACCTGCAGTACCAAGTCCCATACAGACTCTTGTCATACAGGTGGAAATACCCGATCAGCCACCACAGGGGGGTGAGAAACTGATTCCCCTTAGTGCTGAGTTAGTAGTCCAGTCAGACCCCAAAGGAAACAATCTTCAGAAGGATGGACCAGCCAAGTCGTCTGACTTTCCGTCAGAGCCCTCCTGGCCCCCGGGTAAGCCACTGGAACAACGAGATGCCTTCATGTGTTCTCTGACCATACCTGAGACAACTTCGGCATCAACAAAAATCGATTCAGGGTGGTCAATGACAGCAACACCTGAACTAAATAAGAAACCAAATCCTGAACTTGAACCTCAAATCGAGTTAGTACCAAACGAAACTGACACCCTATAAAGTGATCATTAGCGCGAGAAACACAGGGAGATCCTTATCGAGGATCGCAACTCACTCACTCAAAATTCCTTAAACTTTGGACTAACCACACGTCCCGCTTATGTGCGTCCATACAAAATTCCGTTGACATCGTATGAGCCAGTGCAGGAAATCATTGACAATTGTTCGGAAAAGGGTTTGAAAAAGGGCATCATCCGACCCTGTAATAGCACCTGCCCCGCTCCAATCTGGCCAGTGATAAAGCCAAATGACACGTGGCGATTAATGATTGACTACCTTTACCCTAGTGAGAGTTGCCCCAAACAACCTCCATTGCTAGGGGACCCCCTCCTCATAAAGTTTGAATTACGATCCTACCCATTACCAACATGTGCTTATTACTGGTCGGTTGTCCTTTTGGCTTTGGCAATTAGTATTGGTCTATATCTCATAACCTGCAGAGCTGCATACCTGTACCGCACCCGAGTGTTGCAAGACAAGACAAGTGCCTACTCAGACAGATACCAATAACGTTCAAGAAGCCCTAAAGAGGGTTTTCAACAATCTCTCTAGAAGTAAAAGAATAACCTTCTATGTGATGCTATGCCCCACTCACCTAGGTCAAATTTGGGTGCCACCTTCACATTACATTCTTTCTCGAATCATCAGGGGGGACCCAGATTAAGGACATAAAGTGGGATTTCGTGCTGTCCGCTGTATTCCAGCTCTACGCACCTGAAGAGGGACGAAGTCTGCTGTAGCACAAACTTCATTCCAAGGGGGGAATGTAGCGTGATCGCGGGAGTCCTTCTTTACCTTATCCCCCAAGTCGTAAACTTTACAACTATGGAATTCAAGAGGACACATCTGGACAAGATCTTAACACCCCCCACCACCTTGGACTCCAACGGAATTGGACGTCTGTTCAAACAGAAACAACCTTTGACATCTCCAATCTAACTACTCAACATTTGCTAATTTTGAAAGGGGGACTCGCCTTTCCTCTTCCCCAAGACCATGATTGTGGCAGAAGAATAAACGCGAATCAGAAACACAAACAAAGGTAAAGATAAACGGTTTCTGACCCCTACATGTTGAACCCTCAATCACAGCCTTTTGTAAGCATTATCACCCAGGAAGGCGCCAGCAGACAGCCCTGGATTTACATACCAAGAAACGATCGTCGTCCTGTAAGAAGCACAACTCTAATAAGTGTATTAATCTCCTGATGGGAAAAGTCTATCTTCATCGAAACGTTTTTATTACAGAACAAATGACATTGGCTTCCTAATGAGTCCAAATATGCCATATTCATTTGGATGATTCATACAAAGAAGTGGATCAAGGATATTTCGTCATATCCACACACACATTATATACATTGTTACTGAACTGTCACATATCTACTCAGTTAATGTTTTAGTATAATGATCTTTCTCTTATTTTTCAATTCTTAAAGTGATCCCGGTTGATTATTAGAAGTAACAGCTTTTGACGAGTGATTGATCGCTAGGGTTTTTCATACTTGGTCATACTCAAAAAGAACGAATGTGAAGTTATTGAAAAGATACGACTTCCTACCTCTTGTATGTAAATCATAGTATTGTTAGTTATTAAAAGATAGTAAATGCCTGCGCTGTAGTGAGAATGCCGTTAACGATTGTTTTAAGTTATCAATTCAAGGTGCTTTATGATCATATGAACCCTTACCAACGAGTCTGATCTAAACTTGTACTTGAGGATTTTGGTTCGTGTGTGATATTTTCAATCCTTTTAGATACGTAGGAATATTATTAAATCAAGGTAGGACGTCTGGGGCTTATGGTGAATGAAATAAGGCACCCGATAGGGAGAGCTTTACTGAGGAGGCAGCTTATATGGGCTAAGTAAGGGGCCACGCCTTATGTCCGCCCCCTGAGCGGGGAGCCTTCAAAAGCAACCGGGCACGACCGAGAAGTTCGTTAACTTCAAAAATTCGTGTGTTGTGTAGTCTTGCGTCTTTATGTGTTTTTGGTTTTTCTTTTGTAACGTTTTTGATATCATTTCACTCAAGTTTTCTGCGTTTTACTTTAAAAGTTTCCTGTGATACAGCGTCTAAAGTAGTTCGGTTAACGCTGAACTAGAAAAGGACAACCAGACTCACGCTCGACCATTTTTGTACCATCAAGTTTTTTTCAAGTTTTTGTTGAGCCGGTGGATTAAGAAAGCGCCACTCCACTTTTATCTGTGCCAAGATTAAATCCGGAGTTGTAAGCATACGAGACGCAGGTACGGTGAAGCCTCAGCCTAATGGGAAGGACGCCATTTTAAGTCACCACCAACTCAACGTGGTAAACCTCGGAAGGGAACCCACGGGAGCTACGCCGCTGAGAAGCGGGGTCAGAGTTACGGTGTGCCAGACGGAGCTAAAGCTCCACAAATATAGTTGCCTTTGGACGGCTGGCCAGGGTGGAAGGCCACGAAACCAACTCGAGTGACCTTCCAGGCGAGTACATTTATGGCTTAATCGGGTTCCCTGATCTAGGGTCTCAATTGTTAAATCTTTAAACCACGCCAAACATAGACTTATTCAAGGCCAAGTAATTTAACATACCTATCCCACTCAACTTAATGAAGGTTGAAGGGTAACAGGAGCATTTTTTGCCAACGTTGTAATTATTACGCGACCAATAGTTACATTTAGGAGTCACTTGGTTTCGATTTTACTACTGTAAGATGTACGCTTGCCATTATGCATGTTCTCCAGACTGTGATAATACATGTTCATCGAATTTTATTGATTTTAACTCTGTGATACAATCGTTATTACCTTAGATAATTGTGGTTAATTTGCCTTGTTTTTAGTAATAAATTTTGTTTATAAAACCCTTTTTGAAGTTCCAGCCTGGTTTGAGGAGCTAATCATTCATTCATTCCAAAGGTCGAGAAATACTCGGATTCACTATAGAATAGACTGAATCAGGGTTGTTGTTTCTTTTTCCTGGTTCCAGAATCGGCCAGGTTAAATTATTTATAATTTATCATTATCGATTTGGTGGTGCCTAGTATTCTTAATTAATTACATTATGTTTTAATTAACAAAGTTTAATTAAAAAATTAATTCCAATTAAGTGTAGTCTAGTTCGCTACAACCACCATAATTTTGTTTTCTCATTTTGTCTCTCATAGTTGAAGGGTACCTATGATGACAATTACAGACCTCTCTCATCTTTCTAAGTCAGAGAACTTCAGTGACTGACTAAATATTTTTTTGCCCCACTGTAAATGTTGAAAAAAATAAACAGAAATGCACCAATGTATGTAGAGTACGTATTATTGAGGTTTTGTTTGGATTCACTGTGTATAAAAATGTATGCCAACTTAGTAATACTATAATAATAGCAACAAAAAATAGGCTCATGCTTAGAGCCGTCACAAATTTATATTTAGATATTTGGCAGACTCATCTCAAATCAGATCAAATTCAAATAAAGTAAAATGTCACATCTCCCAACCACACAACTGTACTCAAACTGACAGACTAATCTGTGACTAGTAAATAACAACATCATATAAAATTGACTTACAAACTATCTAAGGCCTATCTAAGCAACAAAAAAATGTTAAATTAGAATTTACTCATTTAAATTTGCTCATATTTTTGTATTTTCTTCACCTTAAAAAATAAACCATAACCATATACAAGGCATAAGTCCATCTGTAGAGTTTGATTAGAAAGATGCTAAAATGCAGTATTTTGTCTTACCAATGCTGAGGGCACAGAGATTCTGCAGTGTGATATTTATCAGCAGCAGTGTCATGCTTTGGAGGATTCAACTTTTTTCATTTCACAGTTTTTACATATATTTTCGAAAAAATCATTTTGTTCTGCAAGGTCTGCCCAAGCTCCCCTCCTTTGGAGCTGAATATATACACAGACTTTGGTGGAGGTCCAACATCAGTATAAATTTCTGTTCTAGATCTAAGGTGGTGATTCTGGTGAACTCTTCATTTATCTCAAACACAACAAGTACTTGAAAAAATAATACTGGTATGTGCGTTCAACACAACATAATGTAATGGTACAGTGACATGGCATACCTCAGTCACATAAAAGTGAGAACATTCCAGTTCATTGTTGGTTTTGCTTTTCACAAACCATTGAAATACAGGAAAATGTAATTGAACATCAGATAGGCTTTCAAAATAATACAAAGTTCGAGTTTAATGGCTCACATGAAGACTGTCAAGCAGAGCAGGCCATATATCATTGACATTTTTGCAGGCTTCTTGTTGTCAAGGTCCTTGTTTTTCAGAAAGGTACATGTGACGTCGGGACTGCATAACTTGCTGAGACATTATCTGTAATCACATGTTATACTTGAATTAGTGCTTCTGACACTCTGGGATTCTGTATCTTAGAAGTATATGCTTGGTAGATATCCTGAACCAGCCTTTCCTTTATTTCTTTGGCCAGTCATGTGTGTTCCATTCATTATGTAAGCCACCATGGCCTTTTCAAGCACTATCTCTGCTTCTTGGGAGAAATTTCGGATCTGAAACTCTTGGGGTCATGGCAATCTGTCTGGACTACTCTGTGTAGAAAAGATGACTGTGTCTTAAAAGGACTGAGCATCATTTGATAAGGATGTGGGTGCAGGGGGAGAGGGAATGGAAATGGGACTGGTGTCTGGACTGAACCTGTTACTAACGTCTAGTCTGGGATGGAGACTGTAGCTGAAGAGTTTACATGGTGGATGGGTGAGGGCTTCAGGCTCAACTGGGAGCAGATTGAGTAATTGGCAAAAGGCTGGTGGGAAAGGGCAACAGTAAAGGCAGGAGACATCAGTGCAGCCAAATGAAATGCAAGAGCTAAAACTTGCTGCACCATTTCTATGTTGCTTTTCTTCAAACCCCAGAGTATTGGCTCATGTTGCCCAAACATGGCTTCCTGGCTGAAAGGGACCTGCTGGAAGGGGTTCTCCTCTCCCTGGTAAGTGTCTGCAGGGTCTATGGTGTGGACAGTTTGTACTGTTAAGAGACTATAGTTACTGACTGGACCCACAATGCAGACATCAGAAGCAGAATAGGAGTTCAAACAGTTTAATGACGTGACACAGAGAAACAAACTGAAACAAGGAAATGGTAGATTCAAAATAACTCAAAGACAGGTATTAAGACAAACTAGGATAAACAGGTGTCAGGTGCAGAAAGTCCTGGCACATTCTATGTCCAAAAACAGTTTAAAATCAGGCCATGGAAGGGAGGGTAAATTCCAGAAACACAGGGAAGTGACACAGTGAGGCAGATCCCAACACCTTCAGTTCATTGCCAGCAAGAAACATAGTTAGCTTGAAATAACTAATATAAAAAATGACTTAATACATAACAGAGCATTTGAACATTTCCTCAGTGTTTCCATCTCATTGTCCTTCCTATTCAACACTTGCTGCAGTAGGTATATATAGATATCTATATTCATTCCAGGCTCGTCAAGAACCGAAAACGAAGAGTACCAAGCAAATTTTTCCTATAAGGAATAATTTCCTAGACAACCAGAAAACCCACACTGTATAAGACATTATATGCCTTAATGGAGTTGTATTGCACATATGCTGCCTGTCAAATTTGTTTAACAAGTGACGTATCATAGTGAAGACAAGTCTGAAGTTGGCTTAAATGACTGCAGTTACATTATGGCACCTGAAAATGGTGATTCCACCTCATTATAAGTAATGTTTAAAACACTTACGCTAACCTACAGATGCCCAAAATCATTAACACAATATTTTAAAATAAAATGTTGAAAAATCTCATAATTTAGTGAGTAATACATTGAAAGTGCCAAACACTCTTTTGGCTAACTAACTTCAGCCTGTGTTCTGGAGCATTCAATTCCTGTTTTGCTTTTGGTTTCCTTTCAGTTGTCTCTTATAAAGAAGCCTTTTTGAACCAAATTCAACGACTTTCAAGGTGTTCGAGAACCAAGGTACCACTGTATTTTTTAAATATTGTCTTCATTTGAAGGGAGAGCAAATGCAATGACCCATGCCATTCCAGTGTTGTTGAACTTACAAAGTACACCTACAAATTCTGGGTTATTTGCTCCACTTAAAATGCAGTTACTCTTATTTAACTTTGAATCAACAGTGTTATGAATATCTGAGACAAATAATAGAAATAACCCAGAACTCTTTATCAAGTTGTCAAGTGCATCTTGCGGATACATTATATTACAGGATCAGCACATTCTGGTTCAGAAGATGAACGTCCTTCAGACTTTGTTACTGCAGTCACATTAGCCTTGAAATGTTTGCTAGAATTAGAATAATGTTTTCTGCTTTTGTGTGTCCATCCCTATTTATCTTAAAATCACACAATCATAGAAAATACTTACAGACTTTACAAGTAAAAGTGAGCAAAACTTTAGCTACAATAGCTTTAGCTGTGTTATATCCACTTAAATTCCTACAAAGGGTGTGTCTTAAAAGAGCATCGACAACCGGAATGCAGACATGGTACAGAATGGCAATATGTAAATGACCCATGCTGCAAAAACAGAGCTCTCTTTGAGAATATTTTTCACTGGCAAATATTACTCCGCCACAGCATGACCTACAGCTAGCCCATATTCTACAACGCAGACACTGTACAGCACATTAAAACTGAATATGAATTTGGAAAAGGATGCATGCTTATAAGACTGGAACTCACATCTGAGTAGAATAACACTAGAATGACACCTACAAAGAAAGAAAAAAGTTTGAAAATGCTAAAGCAGTTCTGTCATGGACTGTTCTTGTCATCCGTGTCAATGACTTAAACAAAATAAGTTGATTTCACATAATTTCTATATAACTGTATTAGGATCCCCCCAAGTCGACCCTAGATGGCAGTGTCGGCTTGGTGGACGTCCTGAGGTCGTACCAGCGACCTGGTTTAATCAGCAATTATTATTAGATTTGCGACACCTGTGCGCTCAGGTATTTAAGAACTTTCCTGCCGTATAAGAACATGCCACAGTCTTACCTTAGCAAACAATATGTTGCATAGCTATGGCTCGTCCATCTCCATTTTTGTGTCATCCATTGCTGGAGACCTCACCTGTCTCTCGCGTACTGTGTCGTAGATGGGCTGCCAAGGGGCTCAGTTGTTGTAACGATCAGGAGATCTGGAGGTGAACGACAGAGTGTAGGAAATAGTGTAGGGACAGACCTCGCCTTCGATCTTGTGCACCCGGTTCCAGCCTCTCCGTCGCCCTCCACAGCTTCTGGCTCGCCTGCTGAGCCTGTGCGAGCTCCCCACGTTTGCCCTCACCGCTACCACTTCCCTACTGGGTTTATCAGCCCCTTGCTTTAGCAGTAGACATCGTGTCCTGCTCCCACTTCCATTGCTTGAGAAACGCTGCGTTACGTTCAGCCCCGTTCCTCGCTTTTGCGCATCCTTCTCACGCTCCGTCTGTATGGAGAACCGTGAATCACCTCATGCAGCTTTGGGGATAGTAGGAATCCTCAAAGCACTTATACCATGCCCCGCTCTCTCTCTCCTTTTTTGAGCTGCCCACTCTGCGCACGTGCAGCCAGAGAGAGAAAGCATTCGCTCTGTGTTTAAGAGCATGTCTGGCATTAGCTCGTTTGTTTTGGTACTTCTGTTATCCCCTTCTTTATTTAATTACTTTATATTCATTTCCTTTGTTTGAGCCCGCTCTGTGTGTGACTTTTGTTTGCCGTTTATATATTCTTTTTTCCTCATGCTTACCGTGTGTCTGGGAGTGGCGCACTTGTAGAGCATCCGCCCCTGATTTGTGTGAGCAGGGTTCAACCCCCAGCTGCTGGCACACCTTGCCTTTTATTTTAGTTATATTTTGGTTTACCCCTTTCACCTGGAGCTAACTGCGATTGGGTCCTAAAGTCCCTTCTTTTTTGCCTGGCTTTTATATAGGCAAACCATAACAAACTGTTGTCAAAATAATTACAATAATAAAATAATAGTTGTCAAAATATATTATATATTCTACATTTTACAAGCTCAAAATTGTGTTTAAAATACTGGGTGAGTATTTATTTTGTTAAAATTATGTTTAGTACATATTGTTAATTGCTATTGATATGTACTACTACTACTAGTACTAACACAATATGATTTTTTTCTGTTTTTTTTCCCATTCATGATGTTTATGAACTTGTGAACACAAATAATCTGATATTTAATAATGAATGTTTTTTTATTTTTTAAATACTGAGTGAGGAATTATCTGTTAAATATATGCTTAGTATTTTTTGTTAATTGGTTGATATGTACTACTACTACTACTACTCACACAATATGAGCTGTATCGGATTCTGTTTTCTGTAATATAGTAAAACATTTTAATGACTTCTTTAGTATCAGTGCCACCTTCAACAATGTGTACTTCAATCTTTTTTAACTTAGATTTTAGTCAGTGTTGAGGCTATCAGTTAAGTTCATTTAATCAGATTATACATTCTTTAATCTTTTTATTTATTTTTACAGACTAATGCAATTTTGCGGCTGTGTGTTGATCCTTGGGGCAATGCGCTGCAGCGCTGTAATATGGTTTATTCAGAATTAATGACAACTTTTATTGAATTATCCATTAAAATCTCCTAACTTTTTTCTGCATGTTTTACTTCCCCTACACCCCTCATGCCCAAGTGATATTTCTTTATCTTTGCATTAATAATGCATTGTCCAAATTATCATTTTAAGTACTTGGAAATGTGGTACTTTTTTTTGCCAGTAGCCTAAGTTGTGTGAAGTACACACTATGGGAATGTGCTGCTCAGTGAAAAGAAAAAAATAATCCTATCTAGACATAAAATGGGCTTCTCTAAGCTTCCACTCACACACTGCTAGCTAAATGATCCAATTAACATGTTTTTCCCAATCTACCCCTTTCCCCTTAGACAACTCCTACACTAATCACTCATATCAATCACTAATAATACTCATTAATACACACTAATCTCCTATAATAATTAGTAAGTTGAAAATGTGCTCTTACGACTTGTTAGTATCACCATGTACTTTGGTAATTATAAGCTTAACATGCTTTACAAAATATCACATCTATCATATAATGCAGTTTAAGTTAAATATCTAAGCATGGTAATTTTGTTAAAACATGAAATCTAGCCCTTATAGCTCTCATATATAGGTCTAGAAAAGCATGGAGCTAATGCATACGGAGTGCTTTTAAACTAAATCCGATATTATGGATAAATTTCATTATCAACCTTGAAGATATAATGACAAATATGTTGATAATATCTGTCTAGTGCTTCACTGTAATGGCAGTGTGTGTGTTTTTTGTATAGTTATTATTAAACACACCATGGAATATAATATAATAAGGAATGTTATAAAGGAATTGTTTATTTATTAATTTGTTTTAACATTGCTTCAGCATCAGCAGCTATTCATGACAGGACCAAGATTACATCAATACTAGTCAGACACATTAATAGTGGGCCAATTTAGAGCTACCAGTTAACTAATGCATGTCTTTGGAATGTAGAAGGAAAACAGAATATCAGGAGTAAACCTCTCAGACATGAATAGGATATGCAAACTCCACAGAAGCAGAGTCTGAGGTCGGATTTGAAAAGGGGCTCTCTGGAGCTGTGAGGTGATTATGCTAATTGCTTCCAATCCTGTCCCACCTGAAATAATAAGTGAAGGTGATTTCACCCTGGTTAAAGTATCTCTTGCAGATACTTTGATGAGTTTGGTATGTTCACCCATGACCACATGGGTTTCCTGCTAGTGTTCTGGTTCACTAACATCTCAGAAATACATGCAAAACATGATAGTGGACTGGTTAGTGTACGTAATACCTAGATGTGAGTCAGTGTAGTGCCACACAGTGGACTGGTGCTATAGTGTGTATTCCTGGATTATAGGCTTTTACCAAGAGCCCGACTGATAAAGGTTGATATTAATACTGTCTGAATTTATTATATAGAAATAATTGTATTCTATTCCAGGCCCATCAAGGACGGACCTGACATCTTGGCATGCCAGTTCTCCAATAGACCATGCTGGACCAGGGAGGTGAGGGCTGCCGTGTTTCACCTGAGCTCCAGATCCAGGTGTCCTGGCTGAGACAAAGCAGCAGCTTTCCCCAGCGCTGGCCATCTCAAGGGTGATCGAACACTCCACTGCAGAGAAAGGTCTGGTAAACAACAGGAAATCACACGTTTCCTCACACTGGTAATCCCAAATGTCAGTAGCCCAGGTAGACCAGAACCACAATGCAGGTTGAATCATTACTCTCCATGTGGTTCTCAAAGTACAGCAAACATTGAATCAAGAAGCCTTGACAGCAACCTCGGTCACCATTGCAATTCTCTGGCAGGGCAATAGGGAGAAACATGTCCTGGGAACTGGATCAGACAACAGATATGGTCATGGCATACACTCACTATCCTATATCTTTTTGTATAATTATTATTATTATAATATCTATTTTAATTATTCTATTTAGCCTGTGTTTATTTAAACCATTATGTTACATTTATTATTTGGGAAGTTAATTTAATTCTAGTCTGTCCAAGGAAGTTGGGTCTCTTTCTGAGTCCTTTTACAATACAGACAATGCTCCATTGTAAAAAGAGCTATATAAATAAATATCTTTGACTTTTTCTGACTTTACCTGCAAGGGATACATTCCAAGGCTTGTCATGGATAGCTGAAACCAATATACTGTATAATATGTACAAATCTTATAACAAACCCAGTTGTTTTTATTTTTTATCTGAGCATGAGATGGATACTATTTGACTAACTGTGGGTAGTGTGTACAGAAAGGATACGCTGGACCAAGGGGTGATACACCCCTGTTCAGTATGATACAAGATTATTTAATCATGCTACTCAGGACAACAAAGTCAGAAGTGACTTCTGGCACTAGAAGTCCAGTAGTCCAGAGTGCACAGCACACACAAGCACTTAGAATAAAGGCACTAATTACAATACTTGTAAAGAATATGCAAGAGCACTGCCTGAACACCAGCAGTAAAATATGGGGTATTTTAATCCTCGAACCACATTATTTATTGGTTCATGTAAGCACATACAGCATGAGAAGAAGTTGAACAAGGTAGAGAAATAAAGCCCCATCCAAATATGCAGATAATGAACAGGAGTGCCAGTAAGAAGGATCCCAGTGCCATAATATTATGCTGACATTATTGAAAGTAGAATGGAATGAGGTAGGAATTTTCACATAAGAAATGATGGAAATAGGCTCACATTATCCAAACCATCCAGCATGAGGTACATTAAATTATTACTTTTTAACATTGAAATTATGCTAACAACTACATAAATTACATAAACAAGGTTTATTTGGCATTAAAAGATTTGGTATTAAAAAGTTGAACAGGGATAAAACATACTGACAGAGCATAATATATATCTGCACTATTTTGTCATCTGCTATAACTAATTTTTCCTCTACTGACTTCATAAATGTTGACAAATTTAAAAAATCTGTTCTTGATGTCTACATTTACAGTGGCTAAAGTTTGTCAACCCTTTGGAATGTTCTATATTTCTGATAAAGAGTTAAATAAATGAGACATATTCTATTCTATTATACAAACCCACATCAGAAAAAGTTGTGAAAGTACGGAAAATGCAAATAAAAAAATATATGCAGTGTTCTTTACATTCACTTTGACTTTTATTTGATTACAGACAGTATGAAACCAATATATGTCATGTTAATAAACATCCATTCCTGCATTTCAGGTCTGCAACACATTACAAAAAAGTTGGGACAGGGGCATACTAGTGATGTAAAAAAATAAATAAATAAACATAAATAATGCTGTAATTTCAAACAAGTAATGTCAACAGGTGATTATAATCATAATTTGGTACAGTATCCACGAAAGGCTGAGTCTCTGAGGAGCAAAGATGGGCAGAGGATCTCCAGTTGTGTGAGAAAATTATTGAAAAAATAATGTTCCTCAAAGAAATACAGGAAAGGATTTACATATTTCTCCCTGTATTAGGAAACTGGAAGAATTTCAGTGCATAATGGGCAAGGGCACAAGCCTTAATTGAAGATCTGTGATCTCTGCAGATCTCCTACAGACTTTATAAAACCTTTAACAAGCACTACAATACAGAGTTACATTAACAAATGCCACTTTACTGTGCACAAACAAGAAGCCTTTATGTTAACAATGTCCGGAAGTGACATCAACTTCCCTGGGCTCAGAGGCATCTAGGATGGACCATCACACCATGCAAATGTGTATTGTGGTCAGAACAATCAGTAATCCAGATATTTTTAGGAAGAAATGGATACTGTGTACTCCAGACCATAAGAGAAAAAGGACCATCCAGACTCGTATCAGCTACAAGTCCAAAAGCCAGGCTCTGTCATGGTATGGGGTTGGGTCAATGCCCTTGGTAAAGGTCATTTTCATGTCTGTGATGAAAAATACACTTCAATTTTAGAGCAACATTAATTCGACATCTTTTCCACTGACATCCATGCATTTATCAACAAGCCAATGCAGAAAAGGTAAATCAGAAAAAGCTAAGACTGAAATATGTAATTTTTTTTTTTACCAGTCTTTCTATGAGGAACACTGTTTTTCAACATTTCAATAATTTCATCACACTTTTGTTTACACACTGGAGAACCACCTTTGCTCCTCAAAGACTAAGCCTTTTGTGAATACTGTTTTTGTACCAAGTCACTTGTTGGCATCACCTGTTTAAAATCACATCATAAATTCATTTTTTACCTCATTACTAGCCCTAAATAGCTAATGTCCCATGTTTTATGGAATGTGTTGCAGGTCTGAAATGCAGGAATGGATGAAAAACAAAACTTAAAGATCCTGGGTTCATACTGTCCGCAATGATATAAAAGTCAAAGTACATGTAAGGAGCACTGCATTTTTTTTATATTTGCATTTTCCATACCGTCACAACTTTTTTCTGATTTACAGTTGTATTATATTATATTATATTATATTATAGTATATTATATCATATTATATTATATATAATTTAGTCATTAATTTAATTTATTGAGAAAAATTATCCAATATTACATATCTGTGAGTTGCAAAAGTATGTGAACCATTGCTTTCCGCATCTGGTGTGATCTCCTTTGTTAGCAGCAAAAGCAACTAAACATGTCTTGTAACTGTTGACCAGTCCTGCACATCAGCTTGGAGGAATTTTAACCTGTTTCTCTGTACAGATCAGTTTCACCTCTGGGATGTTGGTGGGTTTCCTGACATGAACTTGCTTCTACAACATTTCTATTTGAGTGTTCTTGTGGTGGGGTTTTATAAGGCTGACAGAATAACTGCTTAATCAATCAAAAATCACGCAAGCCGAGTTAAAGTTCTCAGTGAAGACACAGACAACAGTTTGTTGCATTAACTCATGAGCATCAGTAACAGGACATGTACACACTGCCAACATCTCTCAGTTTTAGCAGCCTTTATATACTTTTCCTTTAGGCAATGCATAGCCATTATGCCACAGTTATTTTCCATTTCAAGTAAATCTCCTCCCCTTTTCAGGGTCTGTCACACCACTGTTATCTCTGACTCAGGGCTCTTCCGCCCCAGAAATCGCCTAATTCCACTGTCCACAATTTAATCGTGGCATCAGTCCATGGACTTTCTTTTTTTATATATATACAAGTTCTATTCAGATCCTTAACTATTTACTTTATGTATTTTATATAGTCAATATATTATGTGGTTAGTCATGGACAGCCTTATAGCTATGAATGGGTTCCTATGAATCAGACTCATTATGTTTTACCACATGTTTATTCTTTGTAATGTTGGTTGGTTTAAGAGTGTGTTTCTCTGTACCATTTACTGGAAGTTCTTGGCATTTCCACTTACAAGTCATCACACAGACACACATTAATCATAGATTTGGCCTTGATCATTCTTGATAAGTACACTCTTGGAAAGGAAGAACATCCTTACTGAGAAAGGACATCCTTGGTGAGGACCTTGAATCACAGCTGTAGCCTTCTTGATAAGGACATTAAAGGCGAGGAAAAAGTCCTTCACATTCCGACATGCTACCAAATTTCTACAGGACTAGTACAGAACTGGCCATTCCAAAACATTAAGTGTATTCTTCTTTAAGTTTTTTGGGAAAACTGTTTGTGCTTAGGGTCACTAGCTTTCCTGGTCCAGATGCAGCAAACAGGCCCAAGCCATGATTCTACCAGCACAGATGGTATAAGGTTCTAATGCTTGAATGCAGTATTTTTCTTTCCTCAGACATAATACTCTTCATTTACAACAAAAAGTCCTGTTTTTTTTTTTTTAATAGAGCACTGAATTTCTCCCTTACAACACTGCCATACACTCTTGAAGTTTGGTGAACTCATGAACATTATATATATATATACTATATATATATATAGTATAAGTATTAGCATCAACCATGATACACTTGCATGAACTTGTGTTGTGAGAATCAAACTTTGATAATATTTGTTAAATACCTGTTTACACATGATCACATGTCATCCGATTGAACTTCAAACTCTAATTTCACCTTCAAATTAACTGCTAATCTTAGAGTTTTAAATATGTTTGCCACTCAAAGATATGTAGTGTTAGATATTTTTCTTAATAAATAAAGAACAAAGTACAATAGTTTTGTTTCCATTGTTTCATTGGGTTCTCTTTATCAACTTTTAGGTCTTGAAAATCTGATTATGTTTTTGGTAATTAATGCAGAAAACTCTGCTGAAAATGCTAATGGTTCAGTTTCAAGCACACGTTTTTTTTATTATTTAATATAGTCCCTTTCATATTAGTATTTGTCAGTTTATATTAGTTTCCATATGATCGTTTAGTCTCTTTTTACAATCCAGTCACACAGCTTCAATTCGTGTTGCTCAGTAAGGCTGACTCTCACATTTGCTGTACAGAATGTTCTGTGATCACACTGTCTGCACTATGAGAAAACAACACAGAGTAAACAATGTCTTCAGAGTAAGATAATAATGCTTAGGCAAGCAACATGTCAGTTAGAACATGCCTGTTTATTGTACGAGTTAAACAATATAAGACGAAGGGCAACAATATTACAATGACAACTCTCAATTCTCTGCTGACTCAAGACAAATATTAATTTGATGAATGAATATATAAGTTGTATTTAGTCCATTGCAGAAAGCTTCCAGATTACATGAAAAAGGGAGTCAATCATATGCAGATCAACACATATATTCACTCACTGAGAATATGAGGACTTCCCACTGTGAGAAAAATTGAAATCAATTTACTGTAACCTGCAGTCAGCATCCAAGCGCTATCGCCACCTGTAGAAAGTCAATAAATTATCAGAATGGAAAAGCATCAGCAGTACAAGTATGCACCGTTTAACATCCGCATTATGTTCTGTGAAACCAGACATTGACTGGACATTATTATAGTCACATAGTCTTTTTGGGCTACTGTAATGTAAATATTAATGATATTTTCACAAGAAAACTGTGTGCAAATGATATGTAAATGCACCAGAGCTACTGCTGAAAACACAAGTGGAATGCTACCAACCATCCAAAGCATAAACTATAATACATATGCGAAACTTTTTTATTTATTTATGGAAATTCACAAGCGTTATAGAAAATACAGAAACATATTGTTTTGACTCTGTCTATGGGAAAGCTGTAATAGACGAAAATGCAGTGATAGAAAGTATCATCAATAACATGGAAAATCAACCAGATTAAACATCTTTAGTGCCTGGAAGCACACAGGAAGAACACAGGAGCTGCACATCCCAGTCTGAATAGGCTAACTGAATGCCTGTGTAAATAAGTATGGTTTTAATCTAGGCTTTGAAATTAGGTGTGTGTCTGAATCCCAAACAGTGGGGAGGTTATTCCATAACTGGCGTGCCCATGTATGAGACTGCCCTTCTCTCTGGCACTAAAGTGAATCCTGCACCTTGTGAACAAAGTATACATGCTGGGTTGTAAGACTTTTAGAGATCACTCAGTTTCTGTGGGGCCAGGCCATGTAGAGCTTTATATGCTACAAGAAGTATTTGTAATTAATGCATAATCTAACTGGTAACCACTGCAGAACTGACAAGACAGGGCTAATAATATCAAATTTTTAGTTCTAGATTCACTCAAGACACTGCATTCTGAACTGACTGGAGTTTGTTTATAAATTTACTAGAGCATCCAGTCAGTATAGTGTAACAGTAATCCAACCTCAGTAATGAACCAATTTCTGAGCACTTATAAAACAGAGTAGCTATAGTGGGGCAAAAAAGTATTTAGTCAGCCACTGATTGTGCAAGTTCTCCTACTTGAAAGAAGAGAGAGGTCTGTAATTTTCATCATAGGTACACTTCAACTATGAGAGAGAAAATGAGAAAAAAAATCCAGGAAATCACATTGTAGGATTTTTAAAGAATTTAATTGTAAATAATGGTGGAAAATAAGTATTTGGTCAATAACAAAAGTTCAACTCAATATTTCACCAGGTTTGCACACACTGTAGATGGTATTTTGTCCCATTCCTCCATGCAGATCTCCTCTACAGCAGTGATATTTTCGGGGTGTCGCTGGGCAACACAGACTTTCAACTCCCTCCACAAATTTTCTATGGTTTTGAGGTCTGGAGACTGCCTAGTCCACTCCAGGAACCTTGAAATGCTTATTAAGAAGTCACTTTGGAAAACTGCAGACCTCTCTCATCTTTCTAAGTAGGAGAACTTGCACAATCAGTGGCTGACTAAATACTTTTTTGCCCCACTGTATATTTTTGCCCCACTGTATATTTCTATGTTTGGAAATATTATGTAGTTGGAAGAAACCAAATATAGTAATGATGCTAATGGATGCATCAAAGCAGAGGTCTGAATGTGACACTTCATGAACAATCAAGCCTTGTGGGAGCAAGTACAGTGAAAATAATAGTGGGCCCTGTGGGACATTTTCAGTTTTTTGAGCTGAGCGCATAATTTTTTACATAAAAAAAATGGGAATGACAGGTCAATATGTCAATAATATCAAAACCTGAATGAAGAAAGCACAAATCCATTAAAACCTATTGTATTTTCAACCAATAAAATATAAGTTCAAGTATTTCATTTATCACATACACAGTGTCAAGACAGTGGCAGAGAAACGTTTTTTGCTGTGATCCCATTTTATGCAAAATGTACAATCATGATCTATAGTGGGAAATGCTGCACTTAAATCAGAACATGAAATGAGACAGGTTCATTGTCTGAGGACATTGAGGTCTGCTGTCCAAGTGGTGCTCTGAAAACAACGTGGGCTATATAGACAACTCCACAGCCTTTGAGGGTAAGCCTGGCCTTTTAGGATGGGACGGTGTCCATCCCACTCGGGAGGGTGCTGCTCTCATCTCCTGCAACATTGCCCATAGTCTTATGGCCCGATTGGTTAGGGGCTGACTATCCAGAGCAGGGGTCAGGCAGCAGACAGACCGGCTTAACCAACTGTCTGCTGGTAGCCATGCACCGTCACCCAGAACCCACATTATTGAAACTGTGTCTGTTACCCGCATCTGCCCTAAACGTAAACGCTCTCAAAAAGTCTGTTTTAATAACCTCATTAGTATAAACACAGATAGCTGCAAAGAAATAACAAACATTAGACTAAAGCTAGGATTACTTAACATTAGATCACTTACAAACAAAGCAGTGATTGTAAATTGAAATGATCACTGATAAACGCTTACACGCTCTCTGTCTCACTGAAACTTGGATTAGACCTGATGAATATTTAGCCTTAAATGAAGCCTCACCTCCTGGATACAGTCATGCTAATCGCCCTTGTCCTAATGGTCGGGGGGGAGGCGTAGCCACAATTTTTGACAAAGAGTTAGGTGTTACACCTAAATCCCATTACAAGGCTAATTCTTTTGAAATACTGATTCTTAATGTGACTGATCCATCCTGATGGAAGTCAAAACCACACCTCTTTTCAGCTTATCACTATTTACCTACGCCCTCCTGGTCCCTATTCAGAATTTCTTCAGGAATTTGCTAACTTTCTTTCCTGCTTACTACTGTCAACAGATAAGGCTTTAATTGTAGGTGATTTCAATATTCACTTTGACAATGAGCAGGATCCACTTAAAATTGCTTTCGAGTCCATCTTAGAATCCATGGGTATCACTCAGAATGTGATGGGACCAACCCACCACTGTAATCATACTTTTAGATCTAATATTAACATTTGGTATCAATATAGATAACCTTGATGTTTTCCCCGCAAAGTGATTTGATTTCAGATCACTATCTTTTAGTATTTGAGCTATCTCTAATAAATAAAATCCTTCTCCCTCGTTATCACACCAAGCGCAATATCACATCTGCGTTTATTAAAAACCAACCAGACTTGAAATTTAATACACCTACGGAGATCAATCATCTTGAGTGTGTAAATGACCAATTAGAATGTGTACTTCGCTCAACCCTCGACAAGACTGCCCCTGCTAGGGTCAAACGTATTAGGAAAAAAAGGCTAGCACCATGGTATAATGACCACAACCATACCTTAAAGCAAACAACACGGCATTTAGAGCGCAAGTGGAGACATAGTAAATTGAAGGTGTTTAAGACTGCTTGGAGGGACAGCATGGCAGAGTATAAGCATGCCCTCACTAAAAGCTAAAGCTGCATACTTCTCTTCAATCATAGAGAAAAATAAGAATAATCCAAGATTTCTCTTTAATACAGTCTCCAAATTAACAAAAAACCCACAGAAAGTGACTCTCCCGTTCTGTGTTGTAATTTTAACAGTAATGATTTCATGACTTTCTTTAAGGATAAGATAGAAAAACATTAGGCATAAAACTCAATGCTCATCACATCACCAAAACTGTTCAGCAACCTTCCAGATGCAGCACTAGTGAAGACATCTGTTTAATGAGCTGTAAATCAAGACTAGAATCTTTTACCCCAATTACTAATACTTAACTATCCGCACTGATCAGCTCATCTAAGTCATCAACATGTTTATTAGATCCAATTCCTACACGTTTACTCAAACAAGTATTACCTAGTGTTATAGAGCCAGTGTTAGCTATTTTAAATTAATCCCTTACCTTAGGTTATGTGCCCAAATCCTTTAAGTCTGCCGTTTATCAAACCACTGATTAAAAAAGCCAATCTTGACCCTTGTGTGATATCTATTTATAGACCAATTTCAAATCTACCAGTTTCTGTCTAAAATCTTAGAACAAGCCGTCTATCAGCAGCTCTGCAGTTACCTCCAAAGGAATGAAATTTATGAAACATTTCAGTCTGGCTTCAGGCCCCATCATAGTACTGAAACAGCATTAATTATGGTACTAAATGACTTGTTAATGTCCTCAGATAAGGGATGTGTCTCTTTTCTTGTTCTGTTAGATTTAAGTGCAGCATTTTGACACTATAGATCATGATGTTTTACTAAACAGACTAGAAAATACTGTAGGTATTAAGGGATCTGCACTTTCTTGGTTTAAATCCTACTTAACTGACCGGTACCAGTTTTGTTCATATAAATAATCTAAGGTCTAAGCTCTCAAAAGTGAAGTATGGCGTGCCTCAGGGGTGTACATGCTACCACTAGGCTCAGTTTTTCGTAAAACATGGCATTAGTTTCCACTGCTATGCAGATGATACACAGCTGTACATATCAGCCAAAACCTAATGACAGTCTTACAATCAAAAAAATCGAGGATTGTGTAAAGGAAATAAAAGATTGGATGTTATTTAATTTTCTCTTACTTACTCAGATAAAACTGAGGTTCTATTAGTGGGACCCAAGGCTGTGAGAGACAGGTTGGCTACATCTATCCTAAATCTAGATGGCTGTCCAGTATTGCCCAGTCCGTCTGTAAAAAAAACTTAGGTGTTACATTTGATTCAGATCTCTCCTTTGATGCGCACATTAGCAGCATCACTCGAATTGCTTTTCTTTCAATTACGTAATATCGCTAAAATAGAAAATATCCTCTCTTTTAATGATGCAGAAAAACTTGTTCATGTGTTTATAACCTCAAGGTTGGATTACTGTAACGCCTTACTTACTGGATGCTCTAGTAAATCTGTAAATAAACTTCAGTTATTTCAGAATGCAGCTGCCCGAGTGCTAACTCGAACTAGAAAATTTGATCATATCACTCCTGTTCTATCATCACTGCACTGGTTACCAGTCAAATTCCGCATTGATTACAAAATATTCTTCGGTCCTCGTGATCTTGACTCGTGCATCCTTGCCTTAGAATAAGGGCAGACCTGGGGGTTCATAGTCAAAGAGTCTTATGGTGATCAGAGACGTTGGTTGCTGTCTTCTGCCTCCCGTGGGGTTGCCAATGTCTCATGTGATCCCTCTTGGCTGTGTTTCCTACCAGTTCTCCTCTTTCTAGCTATGCTGCTATAGCTAATGCTGCCGGGGGTCTCATGCTACAACTTGGCATCAAGTGATTGACATGGCATCAGTGATTGTTAATAGACACTGCTCTTAATCAATAACTAATTACATTTTCTGTTTTCTCTCCGAGCTGTGTTCCGGCAGTTCCAGCCCCACACATAATGTTCATCTGCTGGAGCTCCACTCAAGCTGCTTCCGTCATCAGCTCCAGCCCCCATCATACCCGGGCCACTTAATGCCGATGTGCATACTTCACATTTTATTTTAAACTTTGACTCTATGACATTAGTTTCGCTCTTAGATTTATAATCATACCCGGGCACTTAATGTCGATGTGCATACTTCACATTTTATTCGAACTTTGACTACATGACTTTAGTTTCGCTCTTAGATTTATCATCTACGCCGCCCAAGGAGGTTGGGTCCCTTTTTGAGTCTTGGTCCTCCCAAGGTTTTCTTCCTAGAACTAGGGAGTTTTTCCTTGCCACTGTCGCCCTAGGCTTGCTCAATTGGGATTAGACGTAGTTATTAGGAGATAATCTAAACTTGTAAAGTTGCTTTGAGACAATGCTCCATTGTAAAAAGCGCTATATAAATAAATCTGACTGGCCTGACTTGACATTAATAAATCATTATATACCCCAATTAATGCTAATTTTGTTACTATGATAAGGCCATAATCCTGCCTGTAATGTTCCATAAATATGGTTTCGGTGGAGATATCTACACAGCTGATGTAGTCATTATGCCATAGTGCAAGCCTTTTTTTCCCTAAATAATTTTGTCCTAGCAGGAACATCTACCTTACCATGCCCAGGCACATTAGACCTCAAAACCTGGTTTGTTTAATTAGTGTGATCTGTAGCATGCCTGGGCACAATATGCTGAACCACACTCAGTCACCTTGGAAGAGGTGGGCTCGTGCGCTGTTCACTGGACTGAACACGGTACACATCATTAAAAGGTCATCGAAAAAAAAAAAGTTTACTACAAAATACAATAAGTAAATGAGATGATAAGTAAACAAGTAAATATGATGATAAGTACAAGCATGAAGTCCATTGTGCTGTGCAAGCACGTCTTTAAAGTATGATGTAAGCGATGTACATGATGACGTATGTGTGCTTGTCCACAGAACATTTGAAGAACAATCTGGGACTGTGGTAGCCTAGCGGTCAAGGTACTGGACTATACAGTGGTGCTTGAAAGTTTGTGAACCCTTTAGAATTTTCTGTATTTCTGCATAAATATGACCTAAAACGTCATCAGATTTTCACACAAGTCCTAAAAGTAGATAAAGAGAACCCAGTTGATCAAATGAGACAAACATATTATACACGATCGTTTATTGATTGGGGAAAAGGATCCAATATTATCTATTAGTGAGTGGCAAAAGTATGTGAGCCTCCGCTTCAGTATCTGGTGTGACCCCCCTGTGCAGCAATAACTGCAACTAAACACTTCCTCTAACTGTTGATTAGTCCTGCTCACCAGCTTGGAGGAATTTTAGCCCATTTTAGCCCTGTACAGAACAGCTTCAACCCTGGAATGTTGGTGGGTTTCCTCACATTAACTGCTTGCTTCAGATCCTTCCACAACATTTCGATTGGCTTAAGGTCAGGACTTTGAATTGGCATTTCAAAACATTAACTTTATTCTTCTTTAACCATTCTTTGGTAGAACGACTTGTGTGGTTAGGGTCGTTGTCTTGCTGCATGACCCACCTTCTCTTGAGATTCATTTCAAGGGCAGATGTCCTGACATTTTCCTTTAGAATTCTTCGATATAATTCAGAATTCATTGTTCCATCAATGATGGAAAACCATCCTGGCCCAGATGCAACAAAACAGGCCCAAACCATGATACTACCACCACCATGTTTCACAGATGGGATAAGGTTCTTATGCAGGAATGCAGTGTTTTCCTTTCTCCAAACATAATGCTTTTCTTTTAAACCAAAAAGTTCTATTTTGGTCTCATCTGTCCACAAAACATTCTTCCAAAAGCCTTCTGGCTTGTCCACGTGATCTTAAGCAAACTGCAGACTAGCAGCAATGTTGTTTTTGGAGAGTAGTGGCTTCCTCCTTGCAACCTTCCCATGCACACCATTGTTGTTCAGTGTTCTTCTGATGGTGGATCCATGAACATTAACATTAGCCAATGTGAGAGAGGCCTTCAGTTGCTTAGAAGTTACCCTGGGGTCCTTTGTGACCTCGCCAACTATGACACGCCTTGCTCTTGGAGTGATCTTTGTTGGTCGACCACTCCTGGGGAGGGTAGCAATGGTCTTCAATTTCCTCGATTTGTACACAGTCTGTCTGACTGTGAATTGGTGGAGTCCAAGCTCTTTAGAGATGGTTTTGTAACCTTTTCCAGCCTGATTAGCATCAATAACTCTTTTTGTGGTCCTCAGAAATCTCCTTTGTTCGTGCCATGATACTGTCAGGATCCGTGCCCAGCTCCCGGGTTTTGTTCGTTTTCGCGATTGTGGGCGACTAGGGACTACATCACCCACAATCCTCTGCAAGACCAAGATGGCTGCGGATCCTAACCGGGATGCCGATCCTTGTTTTGTTTTTTGGACCTTGTTGGTTGTAGACCTAATTCCTTACCGCACACAGCTGGGATTCTGCCTTCATAAGCTTCATGTTTTCCCAGTTGTGTTGCGGTAGCATAATCTCGGCCACTGTCGAGTGTTCATGTGCTTTTTTTGTTTTCTCGCCACGCCAAGCCAAGTCGCATTACCATTTTTGTTGCGGCCTTCCTGCTGGATTACTTTGTTTTGTTGTACTTCCTGAACTAGTGCACGCTAGCAACTTTTCCGAGCTCCCCGTGCCGCCTAGCTCCGGAAATTAGCTGTTAGCATCCCATTGTCACGGATCGCCGGGGATTTGGACGTTACACGCCCTTCCTTGCCACCAGGAGGCGATCCAGACTATGATGTTTGCTGTGTGCCGGCGGATAGTTGCGCATCTGAAGGAGAAGCGAGGGCACGTGCTAGAATTACTTGCAGGTGGCCGAGACACTATTTAGGCAGAACCCAAGCTCTCCTTCAGATGCGGGATGTTGTTCGTATGTTTGGGAGAGTTTATCTCTTTTGTTTCATGTGGCGGTTGGCGATTATGCTCTGTTCATTTCATGTTTATCCCTTGGATCGTTGCGTTCACTGTGAAGTTTAAGGCGGTAAGCCCGTGCATATTTGGTCAGCTCGGTGAAGCCCACTTACGTTTGTAAACCCCGCTTACGTTTGTAAAGCCCATATGATTGTGAACGTGCTGTTTTGTAAAGCCCATGTATGATGGTAACCCGCTTATGTTTGTAAAGCCCAAATGATTGTGAACGTGCTGTTTTGTAAAGCCCGCGTTTGATGGTTTACATGCTGTTTGCATTGCCCTGTCATGTGAATTTTTTCAGCAGTGCTCGGTCTATCTTTGCCAGTACCCTCACTACATGAATGACGAACATCTCGTGTTTGTGAACGGGCGTTTAACAGGCAAGGCACTACATTGGGCAGAGGCCAACTGGTCCCGGTACTTATGACCAGCTCATTTGAGGAGTCTACCAATTGCCCAGTCCGACCTGTCTTGGTTAGCCATATGTTAGATCCCCAGCTGACCAGCAGCCGGAAGGTTCGTGGCAAGCACCAGTTGGCATCTAATCGTCCAGTATTTAAGCCTGCTAGTGCCGTATCTGAGCACACCATGCTGTTAAGCTCCAAAGATGAGCAAGTAGCATCCCGTGGCTCAGTCATTGAGCAGGTAGGCTTGGTAATCAAGCGTGTCGATACAAAATATAATCCCGCGAAGGAGGCCTGGTCTGCCTCGAGTCTCCCTGGTATTCTCGAGCTGGTCTCGACCCTGGCCATGGAAGGTGAACAGTTGTGGGCTTCAGCGCCTCCTGGCGCTCCACTTGAGCATGCTACGTGCATTGGTGCTGTGTGTGAGTGCGCCAACTTGGTGCTCAAGCAGCTGCCGCTGCTAAATTCTATACCTGAGTTTGCCTCACCCATCTGCGACGCGTCTAAGCACATAACCTCCATGCTTGAGCGTTTGATGCAGCCAAGTCCTGTTTGTGAGCATTCCGCGTCCATTGGTACGGTAGTTGAGCCGAAAGCTGTGGATGTTCGTGTTCCTGACCACACTAGCTCAGTATTTCAGCCGATAGCTGTGGATGTTCGTGTTTCTGACCACACTAGCTCATTAGTTGAGTCAATAGCTGTGGATGTACAAGTTTCTGACCACACTAGCTCAGTAGTTGAGCCGATAGCTGTGGATGTTCGTGTTTCTGACCACACTAGCGCAGTATTTGAGCCGGTAGCGTCAGATATAGGTGTTTATGAACAAGCTAGCTCTGTTATTGAGCCGATAGCTTCTCGTTGTCATGTTTCTGAACAAGCTTGCTCAATAAAAGAGCCGATAGCTTCTCTTTGTCATGTTCCTGAACAAGCTAGCTCAGTTATTGAGCTGATAGCTTTGCATTGTAATTTTTCTGAACAAGCTAGCTCAGTTGTTGAGTCATTGGCATCTTATCGTGGTGAGTCAGAACTCGCTAGCTCAGTTGTAGGGCCAATAGCGATCGATGTACGGGTTTCTGAACTCACTAGCATCATACCGATTCCTGCACCACGGACGTTCGCATCACGGACGTTCGCGCCACGAATATCGGCGCTGATCCCCACGCCATGGACATTCGCGAGGGATCTTGTTCCAGCACCAAGGGTGTTGGTTTCTGTGCCAGGATTGTCTGTTGCAGAACCTGTGCCAGCACCGAGGGCGACTGCAGTAGCCGTGCCGAGGGCGAGGGTTCCAGTGCCAGCACCGAGGACAACGGATCCAGTAGCCGTGCCGAGGACAACAGTTCCTGTATCTGCACCGAGGGCAGTGGATCCAGTAGCCGTGCCAAGGACGAGAGTTCCTGCATCAGCACCGAGGGCGACAGTGGATTCAGTAGCCGTGCCGAGGGCGACTGCTCCTTTGCCAGCACAGAGGGTGAAGGATCCAGTAGCCGTGCTGAGTATGAGAGTTCCTGTGTCTGCACCGAGGGCAGCGGATGCAGTAACCGTGCCGAGGATGAGAGTTCCTGTGCAAGCACTGAGGGCGATAGCAGATCCAGTAGCCGAGCCGAGGACGAGAGTTCCTGTGCCAGTACCGAAGGCGAGTGTTCCAGTGCCAGCTTCCAGAGCAACTGATCCTGTAGCTGTGCTGAGGGCAAGTGAGTCGTGCCAGAGGCTGTGTGTCTGAAAGAGGCCTTGAGTCAGAGAGAGGCCCTGCCAGAGGCCGTGAGTTTGAGTAAGGACCAGCAGGAGGCCGTTTGTTGGAGGAGAGTTTATCTCTTTTGTTTCATGTGGCGGTTGGCGATTATGCTCTGTTCATTTCAAGTTTATCCCTTAGATTGTTGCGATCACCGTGAAGTTTAAGGCGGTAAGCCCATGCATATTTGGTCAGCTCGCTAAAGCCTGCTTACGTTTGTAAAGCCCATATGATTGTGAACGTGCTGTTTTGTAAAGCCCATGTATGATGGTAACCCGCTTACGTTTGTAAAGCCCATATGATTGTGAACGTGCTGTTTTGTAAAGCCCGCGTTTGATGGTTTACGTGCTTTTTGCATTGCCCTGACGTGTTTCCATTTATGCCCAAGTTTGTGTACATTGCATTATTAAGGTTATTTATGTTTCGGTTAAGGGTAACGCCTCTGTATATCTGTTTTGGGTCAAGCACGTTGATTTAGTATGGTTATAATAATGGAACCTGCACTCGTCTCCTATGTCCCCGCTAAGCCCCGTCGTGACACTCATAGCGCGGTACCCGTGCACGCTAGCCCCATTTCCAACCGCCCCATGCCGCTTAGCTCTGAAAATGAGCCGTTAGCATCCCATACTGCTGTACCCGCACAAACTAGCCCTGTTTCTGAGCTCCCCGCACTGCTTAGCTCCGGAAATGAGTCGTTGCGTCTCATAGTGCTGTACCTGAGCATGCTAGCCATGTTTCCGCGCTCCTTGCGCTGCTTAGCTCTGTAGATAAGCTGCTAGCACCCTGTAACCCGATATCTGACTACGCTATCCCCGTATTTGTGCATGCCATGCCTGTTAGCTCTGTTGATGAGCTGTTAGCACCCGTAGCACAGTACCCAAGCTGCTAATGCCCAGTAACCCTGTACTCAAGCATGTTAGCTCAGTTTCTGAGCATGCTGGTCCCATGTCTATGCATGCAGTGCCTGTTAGCTCCATTGATGAGCCGTTAGCACCCCGTGGCACAGTACCCGAGCCACTAGCATCCTGTAGCCCTGTAATTGGGCATGCTGGCTCCATATATGAGCCATTAGCACCCCGTGGCTCAGTACCTGAGCCCGTTGGCTCCATTTCCGAACCATTAGCGCTCTCAGTACCTGAGAGTGTTGGCTCCATTCTTGAGATGTTGGCACTTCCTGGCTCCGTTTCCGACTATGCTGCACTCGTTAGCCCTATTTCCGAGCTGTTAACGCTGTTTAGCACTGTACCTAGTCAAGTTTGTTCCATTTCCAAATTGCAGGACCAAGATAACTGTGGATCCAAACCGGGACGCCGATCTTTGTTTTGTTTTTTGGAACTTATTGGTTGTGGACTTAATTGCTTACCGCATGCAGCTGGGATTCTGTTTTTATAAGCTTCATGTTTTTCCCCTTGCGTTGCAGTAGCATAATCTTGGCCACGGTTGAGTGTTCATGTGCTTTTTTTGTGTTTTCACCATGCCATGCCAAGCCTGACCAAGTCTCGCCTCGCCACGCCAAGCCAAAACTTTTATTTAGCTGAGTGTCTTGTTTTGTTATAGCTGTTTTTGTTGTCTTTATTAGTATTATTTTTATTGTAATAAACCTTTTTTTGTCCTGGAACCTGCACTCTCGTCTGCCTCTGCATTCTGCACCGTAACAGATACACTTCCACAAACGTGTTGTGAAGAGAAGACTTTGATAGATCCCTGTTCTTTAAATAAAACTGGGTTCCCACTCACACCTGATTGAAAACACTTGACTCTAATTTAACTGCAGAGATTCACATACTTTTGCCACTCACTAATATGTAATATTGGATAATTTTCCTCAAAAAATAAATGACCAAGTGTAATATTTCTGTCTCATTTGTTTAACTGGTTTCTCTTTATCTACTTTTAGGACTTGTGTGAAAATCTGATGATGTTTTAGCTTATGTTTATGCAGAAATGTACTGTAGAAAATTCTAAATGGTTCACAAACTTTCAAACAACACTGTAGACCCGAATGTTTGAATCCTGCCTATGGCAAGCTGCCACTGTTGAGTCCTTGAGCAAGACCCTTAACTCAAAATTGCTTGTATTGTAAGACTGAACTTACAATTGAAGAACTTTTAAGTCACTCTAAGATAATAAGAGCATCTGCTAAATGCTGTAAATGTAAATGTGAGAGCTGGCCAGCAGGATTGGGGAGGGGGACAATCACATTCTGGCATAGTTCAAGGCAACCGGGCTAAACATGAAACAATGACATTGTCTTGTTTGGAAAGTAAACATTTGGCCCACTCTAAGGTCCTGAGTGCTCTGGATCAGGTTTTTATTTAGAATATCTCTGTACTTTGCTCCATTCAGTTTTCCCTCAACCCTGACCAGTCTCCCTGTCCCAGCCACTGAAAAAACAACAGGAACAAGATTACATTGATACTAGTCAGACATTATTACACTGGGGCAATGCGGAGCAACCAGTTATCTTAACTCATGTCTTTGCAATGTGGGAAGAAACCAGGTCTCCTGAAGTAAACCTATGCAAACATGGAGAAGACTCCACATGTCTGAAGTATTAGTAGGTTTCTTTTGAGGCCAGCTGGAGTGTTACACCCTAATTACAATTTGTAATAAAAAAGAACCCCATGGTGATTATTAGGTAAAGTTTGGTTTCACTTAGAAACTTGTACTGCTTTTGTGCTACATAATACTGTACTTTCTCTTGATCTGTACTGTCATTATGTTAGGTGAAACTATTCAACAATTACACTTGTTTGTTGTAAAAACTATTATATGCTTCTGTAAATGTCATGCAATTCAGCATAATGATGAAACAATAACAATGCAAAATCATATGTCTCAGTATGTTTTATTCGCAAATACAGAATGCATATAACCATTAAGCCATTGCCTACTTGTACAGATAACCATGTTCAGACACGTTCTGGCGTAGTTCAAGGCAACTGGGCAAAACATGAGTACTAGAAAGTGTGCCAAAAAGTGTACGCTGGCTTTGGCCTTCCCTCAGCTAGACCCAACTGCAACTCCTGGGAAAGAACTCCACAGTTAAGACCTCCCTGCTCAGCTACATGATTAAGCCTTTTATATAATTCGTAGAGTGATTTGGTATTCTTAAGCTATCATCTCTTAAAAGCCCAGCTATTGGTTCTATTCGATTCACCTATATCTATTTAGCTGAAGGCCTATTTTTCTCATATGGAGTTATTCCACATCACTGCCGCCACTATAAGTCTGTAAGTGAACTGATATCTTCACATACAAACAATATGTGCTTATCTTCCTAGTTCCAAGAACAGAAATAAATAAGATCAATTACAGCACAGTACATTGCTAATACTTAAATACAAGTGTTATTCAGGGTCCCATATCTTAGTGTTCTCCCTAAGTGAATGTGTTTTATTTCTGGGTACTGTGATTAAAACAACATAACTTTAATCATGTGGCAATGAATTCATTTAATTACAAATTTTAATAACATTGATTATTGGATGTAACATTAAACTATAAATGACATATTTAATTATTGAGTTATAAATCGCATCATAATTTATTGTAGATTAACACAAACTATAAATCACAGGAAAAAAAATCACAGAACAAAAAAATCTAGCTATCTAATATATATATTAGACTATGGCCCACCGACTAGGCCATGTGAGGTGTTGTGAGCAATGCGTCCGTGAAGGTACACAAACGGCAAACAGGCTCCTGACGGCCCAGATAGACCACCATTAGAGAGGATTATTTGATCCGCCAACAAGCATGAGCAGCTCCCACAGTTTCACACCCCTGTTTCTGCCTGGACCATTTTCAGGCACTTAGCAGAAGGAAATTTGTTGTCATGGCGCCCATTACGTGTCCTGCCATTGACAGCCAGCCACTGTCACCTTCGTTTGCAGTGGTGTTGTGAACAAGAAACCTCGATTGGAACCATATTGTCTTTAGTGATGATCCAGGTTCTGTTAGGGATCTGATGATGTTCGGGTTTGAGTATGGAGTCCTCATGGAGAGCGCTTCAATTCTGCCTTTGCTGTGGAGTGATACACTGCCCCAACTGCTGGTGTGATGGATGAGGATCTACCGGCCCAGCTGTGGGCAAATGTGCTGCAGGACACTATATTGAACCTGTTTGCCTCCAATGCCCAACCGTATTTCATCTTCTATCCAGGCTAGAGGTGGCCTAACAGGGTAACTTGAGCCTGCTTTCCACTGTATAGTTAACCCCACTGGTAATTGATACTATTTTATTCAGTTGTAAGTCATTAGTCATACTCTAAATGTAATCAATAGTGTTAATAAATGTTAAAAAAAATTTTTAAGGTGCTTTGCCATCTTATAATGTTTAATCCCTTCTAGGAATTGTTAATGCTGTCTGAGAACTTGCCTGATCTACCAGATGAGTCCAATACACAAAATAACTGCTACCAATTACACCCCAGCACAAATGTGGAAGACATAATCATTGTAATTACCATGCCAGAGTAGTGTATTATTCCTCAACCATCAGCCAGTTCACTCATTTGGATTTTGATTTGCTCAAGTCAGATTGTAGAGTAATCACATGAGCTGTATGGTGTCATTGTATGTATGGTGAAAATGTGATCAACCTTCCAATCTCTCACAATGGTTCTTTAGAAAGAGGCATCATTCACTGGCCCTTTCAAAACAAAGGAGAGGGATTTTCATAACAGTTGGGGGGTCGGAAGAGTCTTAAAATCCCAATGTCATACTGGACCAGAACATCTAAATACAGTTTAAACAAAATGACCCAAACTTCAGCAGGGGACATGAGTGTGTCGAATAAAAGGGTAATGAAACTGATGTAGTTAACCACCATATAGGTTTATTAGCGTATGTCTATTTTTCTGATACGGGTCCAGGTTCCAGCTCGTACACGCCTGCCCTGTCATCAAATCAAGTGCCATTGTTATTAAGAACCTAAGCATTTCCAGTAATTTGGCATGTGCACGTCAACACATCCCCTAGAGGGCGACAACAACCAGAAGTTTTGACACTCAGGATCTGTAAACATGTTGAACAATCAACACAGAACATGAGCGAGATAAGAATCTTATGGTAATAGGCATAGACAAAGAAAAGACTTACTGAGACAAACACCAAAAAAGTCAGATCAAAGTCTCAGTTCACGCAACTTTTCCTAAATAAATATTTTAATTCTTTAAAAAAGGAGCAAATGTGAGCAAAATTCTTGCACTGCAGAACCATGCAAATACAAAAGCAGGTCAGCACTATGACTGATCTTCTGAAGTGATTTTGGAGGGGGAAATTAAATAGTTCAATACACTGGCTGACTCCCCATGACACCACTGTATTTACAATGCATTCGGAAAGTCTTCAAACCCTTTCATTTTGTTCACATTTTGTTATCTTGCGGCCTCATGCTGCATACAACACCCCATAATAGCAAAATGAATACTGAATTGTAGAAATATTTACAAATTTATTGAAAAGGACAAACTAAAATATTGCATTGATATTAGTATTCAGACTTTTTCAGCAATTACAGCCTCCAGTCTTTTTGGTCATGATGGCACAATGTTTGCACACCTGGATTTGGGGATCTTCTGCCATTCTTCTCTGTCAGGTTGGATGATGACCATCGGTGGACACCCATTTTCAGGTCTCCCCAGAGATCTTCCATTGGGTTCAAGTCAAGGCTCTGGTTGGGCCACTCAAGGACATTCACAGATTTATCCCTAAGCCACTACTGTGCTGTCTTGGCTGTGCTTAGGGTCATTGTCTTGTTGGAAGAGGGTGAAATTTCTGCCAAGTCGGAGGTCCCGAGCACTCTGAATCAGGTTTTCATTAAGAATATATCTGTACTGCTCCATTCAGCTTTCCCTCAACCCTGACCAGTCTCCCTGTCATAGCCACTGAAAAAACACCCCCACAGCATGATGCTGCCTCCACCCTGCTTCACTGTAGGGATGGTATTGGGCAGGTGATGAGCAGTGCCTAGTTTCCTACATGATGCTTAGAATGGAGGTGAAAAATGTTCAATCTTGGTTTTATCAGATCAGAGGATCTTGTTTCTCACAGTCTGAGAGCCCTTTAGATGCTTTTTGGAAAACTTCAGACAGGTTTTCCTGTGTCTTTTAATGAGAAGAGGCTTCTGTCTGGCCATTCTGCCATAAAACCCAGACTGGTGGAGTGCTGCAGTGATGGTTGACCTTGATGGTTATGTGAAGTTTCTCCCATCTGGACACGGGATCTTTGGAGCTCTGCCAGACAGACTATTGGGTTTTGGTCACCTCTCTTACCAAGGCCCTTCTCCCCCGATTACTTAGTTTGGTGCGAGGGCCAGCTCTAGGAAGTGTCCTGGTTTTTCCAACCTAATTCCATTTAAGATTTAACTGCCCACATTGCTGCGTCATCTGCTCATCTGCCTACTTCACCACTGGCATGTGTCTGTGAAGTGTGTTGAACTCTGTGTTGATCAGGTATTATATCTACTTGTGATATCACATTCCCTGAAATGTCACTTGGGGTTGACAAAACTACAGCCTTTTTGGGCTCAGTTTGTGGATGAAAAGCATCTCATACTGGATCAAGTGTCCAAAGAGGGTAATGAGTCCTGAAAAAGACATCAAATTTATATGCAGATGTCTGTAAAAAAGTCTGGAGATGACAGCCACCCTTGTGGCATAGGATTACAGTTAATTGTACCCTCAAAAAATGACAGCATGTATATTTGTTGCAGCAGCATCAATGGCTATTCACAACAGGAGCAAGATTACATTGATACTAGTCAGACACTGCCACACTGGGTTATCTTAACTCATGTCTTTGGAATGTGGGGAGAAACCAGACCACCTGAAGTAAACCCAAGCAAACAAGGAGAGGGCATCAGTAGTGTCTTTCCAGGCCAGCTGCATTGTTACACCCTAATTACCATTTGTAATAAAAAGAACCCCATAGGGACAATGGTATGTCTGGAGAATCGAAGACCTCCAAAACCAGTTTTTATGTCCCCAGTCGCTGCGGTCAACGAGTTTCTTTACCCGGGTCCTGGCTGGCTTTTGGGGTCTCCAGTATGAGGACTACGGCCGAGTTGCAGATTCGGTCTTTCACCCTAACCCTCCCTAATTTCCCAGCCCTCCCAGCCGTAACCGCCAGTTTCCATCTGGGGTTCAGGTAGTTTTAGATGTGCCCACTACTTACCTGGACCCCCAGCCACTTACTTCTGCCCCGGAACCGCCCAGCATTTTTTATATTTTTCAAGGTTCCAGGGAGGTACCAGAGTATGTGGCTGAGTTCTGTGCCCTGGCAGAGGTGAGCGGCTTTAATGAACCGCCCCTCATGCATTATTTTAAACAGGGTCTTAAGGAGGAAGTTGACATCAAGCTGCTCTTCCACCCCCCACCCCCCTTCCCTTTTCGACCTTTTCGACCTTTTTGACCTTTTCGACCTTTTCAACCTGGCCATACTGGCTGAAGCCCGTGGGCTAGGGAGAGGATGGGTCTTACCAGCAACTTGTCACTTTATTAAGCTCTGTACCTGAGCATTTAGCGCCACCTAGCTCCGTACCTGAGCTCGCCGCACCCGTTTGCCCTGTATTTCGCCACTTAGCCCCGCCTAGCTCCGTACCTCTGCAATTAAGCTCCGTATCTGAGCATTTAACGCTGCCTAACTCCGTGTCTGAGCACGTCGCGCTTGTAAGCACCGTTCCTGAGCTCACGCCAGTTAGTCCTGTACCTGGGCACTTGCCGCTGCCTAGCTCTGTACCAGAGCATGTACCTGAGCTTGCTGCGTCCATCAGCCCTGAACTTGGGCACTTGGCGCCGCCTGGCTTGTGTTGTCTCGCCCTCCCTTTTAGATCCTGCTTTAGGGTTTGCCCCGTGTATCAGGGCCCTCCTGTGCGCAGCACACTTAACCCTGAGCGAGTTTGTCAAGCTAGGAGGGGCAGTTAACATGTTAAGGTGTGTCAGGATGGGAGGGGTACTATCAGGGGTCACGCTTTGGCCACTAGTGGCCAGTGAGCTATCCAACGCAATCGCGCATGTGTCATGCGCTGTATTTTTGGAGACAATGTTCATTATTCCTTTCATTTTTCTTTGTTTCTTTTGTGTTTTAGGGACAACGGTACGCTGGAGGTTCGAAGACCTCCAGACGGGGGCAATCAGGAGATTGCCCGGTAGTCAGGGCCTTCTCATAGGGCCAGTTTTATTTTATTTCTGTTTTGTGTTTACGTTTACTGGGCTTCTCCCGGCTGCTCTGAGCCTCACCCCCACCGTCTACTCTGACGCTGTCGCCCCCTTCCTTCGTGATCTGGGAATTCTTTATCCCCCACGCGATCGCGTTTTGAAGAGGACGCATTGCTCCCTAGCCTTGTCCTCTTCACTCCCCGTGTGCGTGCCACACTTTATCAGGCACGTGTTGTTTATTATTTGTGTGGTACATGCTCGTGGAAGCTCTGCTTGGGATTCTGTGCTTTTTGCGCATACGCAGTTCTGTCAGCGTGAATAGTGGTGCTGTACATTACGGCGTGGGTTTTTCTTCATTGGTTTATTTTCGCTTCTTTTGAGTTTATTCTTTCGTTCCTTTTTGTTATTTATATTTTGGTTTACCTATTCCATCTGGAGCTAACTGTACTTGGGTCCTAAACCAGTTTATTCTTATATTTTCACGGTTTGCCATCCTTTTAATATGACGAACCATAACATTATGTTTTTGTAAATTATCATGCAATTCAGCATAATGATGAAACAATGATGGTTCAAAATCATATGTCTCAGTATTCTTTATTGCAAACACAGAATGCATATAGCCATTAAGCCTTTGCCTACTGATTACCATGTTTAGAGATGAAGTCTGTTCCTACACCACCCTGAATACAATCCGGAGCATGTATCTGAAATGAGGTAACGTGTGATTACTCATTTGGGCCAGAACCATGTAATTGTAGTTTTTTTATCCAATTATGATCTGGAGCTTGATTAACAATTGAAATGTAAGCACCTTCCTTTTGGTGTGGCCTTTCTCATGAGTGATTGAGGCCTAGAGAAGTGTATTCAGCAGATACAGCAATTTTGCCATCAGAAGTGACAACGGATCTGTGAAATTCACACATCTTTTTGTCTGTTTTTCATAAAGTTGAGACCACCAGTGTTCACAATTCTTGCAAGCCATTGGCCAATCTGACATGTTCTGCCAAGATAGATGCAGCAGAACAAACTTTAGTGTTACAGTTTTTGCTGACATGCCCAGATGATTTGAAATATGAGTGTCCTGTGATTGGGTTGTAGCTATGGCAAATTCCACTTGTGCCAATTCTCCTTTGCTTTGTGAAGGAGGTGGAAGAACCTAGACTAGGTGCTTGATTTTATACACCTATAACAACAAGACTGAATGGAACACCAGAATTCAATGATTAAGAGGTATGTCCTGATACTTTTGACTATATAGAGTATTTCAGTTGAACGTTCTTAACTTTAGCAGTAGCCCTTTGTGTTATGTATTATTCAGTGGGTGTATCTTCCAAATATATCTCTTCCTTACTGTCAAATTTCTTCATTTTCAGAATATATGTGTGTTTGACACAAGATGGAGGGCAAAGTAGAGGAGTGACTGGACCTACCATTGAGTCCTCTGGGTCCAGTTCCTCTTGCTAGGCTTCTGGCAACATTGCTATTCTCATTCTGTTCTGTCTAGGGGTAAAATCTGGTACTGCCTGCTGATACAGTAGGTGATATGCAATATTGCACATATTAATCTGGGGTTTCAAACTTGCTATATTCCCCTCTTTCTTCACTACCATTTTCTCTTCACTTCACAGTGACTGTTAAATCACATCTAGCAAAGGACGACCATGGCATATTTTATATTTAACGGTGCCCATTATCAGTCCAGTGTCATTTTACATCCTCTACCACATCCAATTGAGCCAATGCCTGCTGTAACTGAGCCTCAGAAAGCTTATAAATGAGAAAGTCACCAACAACTCAGAAGCTAATTTATTTACATGACCACCAGATTTCAAATTTCTTTTCAAAGTGTTATAGGTGATCTTCTAAACTGCCTAATTTTTCACTTTATGCTTTTTAATGTGTACTTTTTTTCACTCTTCACAAAGAAAACTTAGACTGTGAATATTTTTCAGACAGAAAAACAAAATAAATTACTCATATTGCTACTTATAATTCTATATCTTGTTGTTACATTTAGCTGCAATTATCATAGGCACATATTATCTCAGAGAATTTTAGTGGATCAAATATCAGGTCTTCTTACATTGATAAGTAATTTAAACTTATCATTTCCACAGCCAAAATAATAACTGTGTGTACTTACATAGCCAAGATCAGGAGCATTGATCAGATTTTCAGGTTTGGCTTAATGCCCACAGTTTGTCTGCCTCACATTTTGGCTCCAGTGACTGGCAATCCTTGTGGCTGACTGATGCCTTGGCATGACTTTGTCAACTCCCCGGCTGGCATGGCAATAAATGTAGGGATTTTTGTTCCCAAAAACAATAAATGAATGTTCAGTGCTGATGAATGTTCCATGCTGAAACTGTGTTTTCCAGGGTTATACACAAAAAATGTAAACTTCACCAACAGCCAACTTTTCACTTGCAGGAATCATAAGTACAAGACAATAATACAAGATTACCTTGATGTTTTTGTCTAGAAACAAAGACCACTGTCATAAGGCTGGATGACCAAATTTCTCTGAAGCTAGAAAGCATGCCAAAATGAATCCAGGCCACAGCCTTCTGCTCATTCCCCCATTCTCTCATTTCTTCAATGGGATCTTGTGTTTTAAATCCTGGGGAAGAACTCCATGGAAAGAACCTCCTCTCCAGGTCCATGATTAATTATTTGATATTATTCCACGAAGGATGTTACGATGTTTGTAAGTCATATTCTTGGGTAACAGTTACAAATGCTGTAACAGGGATTATATATTCTTAAGCTATCATTTCAGATAAAAACTCAGCTAATGGTTCTAAACAGTTTGCCTACATCTATTTAGCACAAAGCAGTTTCTAATACAGTGGTTAAAGAAAGTTAATGGGAATATAATGACATGCAAATCTTGTGATACATCTGATAAGGTCTGATTGGAAAGAAAATACAAATATCAGATGTTGCTTAAAAGGTGTTAATCCCCTTGTGCAGCAATAATTGAAATCTTTCTGCTAACTATTGTTCAGTCCTGCACATCAATTGTAAATTATTATAGCTCATTTCTCCATACAAAGCAGCTTAATCTCTGGGATGTTGGTGAGTTTCCTCATACTTGGCCATTCCAAAACATTTTCCAACCATTCCAGTAACTTTTCCTGCCTGGTGAGCATCAATAACTCATTCTATGAGGTGCTCAAAAATCTCCTTTTTTCATGCCATGACACACTTCCACAAACAGGTTACAAAGACCAGACTATAATAGATCCCTGTTTATAAATATGAAATTGAAGAGGGCACCCAGTTACACCTGATTGCTGTCCCATTTATCAAAAACACCTGACTGTTTTCACCTTCAAATGACCTGCTAATCATAGAGTTTCACAGACTTTTGTCACTCACAGATAAGTACTATTGCATCATTCCTCAACACAAAAATGGACGAATATAATATTTTTGTCTCATTTCCTGGGTTTTCTTTATGCACTTTTAGAACTTGTGTGAAAATCTCATTATGAAGGTGCATGAAGGTGCTGTAAATGATACAGACAGAAAACACCTGGAAGAGATAATATCTATAATTAATAAAATTATTCATAATGGCATAATGTACTGCTAATCTAAGTCATGCTAGCACACAAAGGAAAAGGTATTTTAAAAAATCTATCCATCAAGATCTCTTTGCCAGTATAACATTATTGTCACATTTCCATAAAACTAGAGACAGGCATTTGTGCTGAGACACAAAGGTTGATTGATTGCCTGGTGATTTTTTCAGTCATTATTCTACAAGTATTTTGCACAGTATAGCCGGTAACCTTCAACTGACTACACCCAACAATACAGTCTTGTCACTAGAGAGAAAATTAATGAAGTGCTTTTAGATGGAAGAATGCTTTCCAAATATCATGGCCAAAGAAGTCAATGACTCAACATAAAATGATGTAAGATGTATTCAAAACAGTAACTGTTATATATTTCTTTCAAGTTTATTTATCTCAGAGAATAAAAACAATACATTTTTACTTGATGGTATAGTCTGTTCACTCTAGTCTGTACAATAGACTGATGAACATGTACTGTCAACAAAGTCATAAAATGAAAAAAGTGAAAAAGGCTGGCACTTGAGAACAGACTTAAATTATGTTTAAAAAGACTGCAATTTCATGCTTGTTCCATAAGTACTATTAAAGAAAGATTTCATTGTTTCAATTTAGAGTTTAGGAACCATGGAATTGCTAAAATTCCACCTTCAAGGCTAGGTCAAGAAAGTGTTACTGTGAGTTTACTGCAATGTCATTTTTGAATGCTTCCATTTAGATGACTTCCTCTGTCTTAAAATAGAGAGCAAGCCAAATGTACAAAGTGAAAACTGGTGTGTAATGTAATGATGCATTTCCAAAATTGCTGGTGACCCAGGCTATGACTCTCTGCACCTCATTAAATGCAAATGGAAGACCTTGTCTAATTCTTCCACTCCATTTATGCTTCTAATTCTGAGCTGAAAATGATAAAAATCTCTGAACTGGAAAAGATTATGGCTGCTTTCAGTTGTGATATGGGAAAATGCCGCAGAAAAGGTTAATAACAGGAATGTAGTTTATTTTATTTTTCTCTTCATAAATAAAGTTCACTTGTCATGCACCGTTCAAAGGGAATTTCAAATTTAATGATAACAGAGGCCAAATCATTCAAATTCCACTGGGAACATGACTGTGAGGACAAGCACTCACAGTTGGGCAATAGGGTTCTGACTCACTGTTGAAATTCCAATTCATCTCATAGGTGTCTGATAAAATTAGGTCAGGGCTCTGTCCAAGCCAGGGAAGTTCTACATTCAAGTAAACCATTACTTTATGGACTTGATTTTGTATTACAGTGCAGAAAATGGTTGGGAAGGTGAAAACCTATGAAGTGTCATACTGAGAGTCACTGTACATCTATAAAAGCCATTATATTGATATTGTTTATCTATGCAGTTTCTGTGGCCTTATGCTCCATATTATGAATGTTTTAGCACTTGAGTTTGGTTAAAATAAGAGAGATAAATAACTGCAAGGGATGTCCACAATCTGTTGGCCATATAGTTTATATGGTCCCATATTGAGAGATTCTTTCTCATTTCAGGAAAGCCAGCTCTGAGACTACAGGGTATGGCTTTAGGCTGTTTACGCAATCTCACCAGGCTCCCGGAGAAAACAAACATTTATTCCAATCCCAGCAGGATTAAGAGACAGACACACAGTTCAACTTCCAATGTGCTTCTCTGGCCTACAGAGCTGAGGTTGCAGTGTTGTATTATCCAAGGCAGTTGACCTTGTGCTGACATTTTAAAATATGTGGTTCACTTAAAATATGCAATGTGAAATGGAAGACAGGAATGCACATTAGATTTTCTGGTGATGCCAAGACATTACATGTCTAAAACACCCTTTTAAAAAGTTTGTTACAGTCGTAGCACAGTCTTGGCAAAAATAAATGCAAGCTACGGTACTGCGAATAGAAGAAACTCATATAAAACATCCATTGTTCAGTTACATACATTGGATTTATTTTCTTCCAAATTCCAAAAAGATTTAGTTTTCACCCTAATATCCCACCTATCTTCAAGCCAAATTCCCTCATTTTACTCTTGATATGTATTATTTTTAAGATAACATTTTTTATTGTCAAACACAGACAAAGAACGAGAAAAGTATGTGGATGTTGATTTTTTATTTTTTATTTTTATTTTTATTTTTTTCTTCATTTTTTTCCTTTAATCATAAGTAAAACCCTTCTGGCTAATTATTCAAACAACAGTCTTAAATCATATTAAACAATTACTTCTATTAATTATTAAATTAGTAGATTGAAAGTAAGTGAATGTGTTTTAGTTATGAACATGATGAATGCATATTTGGAGCAATAAAGTGGTACTAGGAGTTTCAGTGGATTAAATGGTAAATACACCTAGCTTTCTAAGAATGTTCAATGTGTTAAGAGTAGTCACATTATGCAGTTTTCAGTCAAAATTTTCAGACTGTCTTTGCACTATCTCAAATCAATGTTGAGTTCCAAATTGGTCCAGGTTTTTATGGCAAAGTGAAGCAGTTTTGGTCTGCTGCCCAGAGTGGAAGCCATTGAAGAATGATTTAAATTCTTAAGACACACAAAGCAAGTCAAGCTATTTATATGAGATTATCTTTAAGGATGTTGTGCTCCTCTGGCGATGATCCTGCATGAGAGATTTACTGTGCACACAGATGTGTCTGTGGAGATCCAAACCTGATCTTATCCTAACTTAGCCAACATTCTCATTAGAAGGGACTGTGAGGGTCAGTTCAGTGATGTATGGGTCCAGATTGATATGTTTCAGTTACAGATGTTATAGAAATCATTTGAGGATAATTAAGTCAATGACAAGACACAGAGCAGTTGTAAAATTAGCATGTAATCTCTAACTTTGCCTGCAACTTGTGGTTTGTTAAAGCAGTTGCTTTTATGGCGTTGATTCAGTACTACGCAGATGTGCTATGTGGAAGTATGTGGTCTTGTTGGTGAGACTACAATCAGGAATAGTATTAGAAGTAGGGATAGTAATAAATTCAGTTAAATATCCTATTATTAATGAGCTAATAATGCTGACATATACCTCTTTACTCATAATAATGTTCTTGGCATAAATAAGTATATTATGATATGTCCACAATTTATATGTAAAATATGTATTAGAATACTGTATTGCACAAATAATTTTTACATATAAAACAGGTATATACTGTATTAATTTACATATAAGGAAAATGTATGTAGTAGTTATAGCTGCTAATGGAGTTATTGATGAATAAATGGTGTACCTGTGTAACGTATTATAAGAAATAAAGTATATGCATATCTTAATGTCTTCTGTAAGACAATCCTTGCTGGTCTTACAAATGTTATTTTAATTTAAATTTTTAAGTATTTTTCCCCCAAGTATTTTGGTGATCAGTCACACAGTAGTGTGACTTGCACAATTTGATAATACCTTATCACTGACTGATCAAAAGTCTGCATCCCTCTTCTTGTGTGAGCTTGCATGGTTCTACTGATCTCACTAAGGTTGGCTTTGTTCTTCACACAAACAGCAGTAGTATGAGTGGATCATGCTGTTGCCATGACTGCGAGCACAAAAGTGCATAGTGGCAAGAGACATTTCACATGACATGCAGGTACACTATTAAGTTGGAGGATTGCATTGAACAAGGAGCAAGAGAAAAAAAAATTGTTTATTCGTTCTAAAATTATCCACAAATGTTATCCACAAGTGTTTAAAAAGTAATGCTCAATCACAATACAGATTACTAATGATGACATTTAATGGGCCACTATTTATATAATGTTCAGTTTACCAAAAAACATGTGGCATTTGGCTGAATAAAAACCAAAATGACATACAGAGCTTACTTGTGAACAACTTTGCTATTTAGTGATATTTGTAGATGCTACATACATGCTGATACTCTAACAAACCATTGCTCATTGCATTTCTCCAACTGTGAGCAGGTGAGCATTTACCCCAAAACATAAGCGTCCCAGTGCTTCCACTCTGCGTCACGCACAGTATGGTGTAGGTCAGACTTTGATAGATACTGGTTCTTTAAATACAAAAAAGACACTCACACATTGTCTTCCTACTGACTGAAAACACCTGACTCTAGTTTAACCTTCCAATTCTCTCTTAATGCTATAGGTTCACATACTTTAGGCACCCAAAAATATGCAATATCTGATTATTTTCCTCAAGAAATAAATGACCGAGTGTAATATTTTGTGTAATTTGTTTAATTGAGTTCTTGTTTATTGACCGTCTCTGTGCTGCTGGCTAGGCAGCAGTTCTCCTGCGACCCTGATAAGGATTGAGTGGGTATGACAATGAATGAATGAATGAATGAATGAATGAATTAATTAATGATTACTGAGCAACACACTAACATAAATTCTAAATGATTCAGCTGAATCAGCTAAATCAAACTCTTTTGTGTATCTGAACCAGTTATGATCACAAAGGGCTTTAATCTAATACAAATCTTCGACTATTTATTGTTGGAGAATTGTTTTCCTCTAACCACCATTCATGACTATTTACTGCAGGTGCTCCAGTTTCCTCCCACATTCCAGAGACATGGGTGTTAGGTAAATTGGTATCTCTAAAGTGCTCTTAGTGTGTCAGTGTATGATTGTATGAGTTTATGTACCCTACGATGGATTGGCACCCTGTCTAGTGTTGTTGCTGCATTGCACCCCTGGCCAGGATAAAGGGAATATGAAAATGGATGGATGAATGGATAATTCCATGAAATGAAATTCTCATTCAGTCCTTATGAGTTTTCTGTCAGTAGCACACATTGTCACAAGTTATGGATCAGTCATGGCAACTGCAAGGTATTCACACTTTAGCGATTCTCGTTCAAAGCATTGCATGTTTGGAAGAGTACATGTTACAGGTCTCAGAGAGTCATAGATAAGATTTCTGTAAAAACAGAAGAAAAAATGAGATAGTGGTTCTGTTCAGTGCAGTTTTGTTAAGCAAAATTTGAACGTTAAGGAGAGTCTGCTCATAAAGTCTGCTTACCAGAGAAGCACAGTGCCACACTGCCTCTTACTGGCAGTACCGAAATGCTCTAGATGAATCATAATGAGTCTCGTAGGCCTTCCAAAATAATTAGCCATTACAGTTTGTAGCACAATATCCCTTTTATAGAAGTAACATCCCTAAAATAATTTAACCAAATTACATAAAATGTGACCATGAATTTACAATGCATCTCATGTATATCCACTATATGACGGTAAAGTGCTAAGCTTTAAAGCAGATGAATTTCATTATTGCGTTAAGTAAATATGTCAAATTAATTGAATATGTTAATGTGTTCATTTTAATATATATACACACACAGTGGTGCTTGAAACTTTGTGAACCCTTTACAATTTTCTATATTTCTGTATAAATATGACCTAAAATATCATCAGATTTTCACACAAGTCCTAAAAGTAGATAAAGAGAACCCAGTTAAACAAATGAGACAAAAATATTATACTTGGTCATTTATTTATTGAGGAAAATGATCCAATATTATATATTAGTGAGTGATAAAAGTATGTGAACCTTTTGCTTTCAGTATCTGGTGAGACCCCCCTGTGTAGTAATAACTGCAATTAAACGTTTCCTGTAACTGTTGATCAGTCCTGCACACCGGCTTTAGCCCATGGTAGGTGTTGCAAGAAGGCAAAAGGTACAGTTGTGTCATACAACTGCAAATTGGCATGGGGTATATGCAGTGCCACACTGTGTTGTATGAGAAATTCTCATTCTAAAATTACAGGACCACTGTCAGTATGCACAATATGAAAAACCTAAGACATTGGTACATGGCCATTGTGTATTAGGACAGTCCAGTATGTTTAATAAATGTCCTCTCACAGAGGAAGCCAAAACAAATGATTTGCTAAAGGGCTGAGGTAGACACCATAACTAGTGTCTATTAGGGTATGCTGCTCTGAGCCTGATGGTATAAAGGGGGTGATTGAGAGGTCCGTATCAGCCTCAGCAATATTGGAATGGAACAACGGGGGTATTCGGCCCGCGATGTCCGCTGCTTGTATTTTAATTGATCAGAGGAGGAGGTTGACACATCCTGTGTTGTAGAAAAATGGACCTTTCATGATGGGGAAGGGTGGTACAATCTGTTGGACTGGGTACATGAGGGAAAGGAAAGGGATGAAAAGAGTCCTTTGTTTCGATTCTAAATTACACACGTAGCATTCCTGGTATGAGGAACGAGTGGGATATCATAGATAATCTCTATCTTCAAGATGCTGGTAATGTGAGTCAAAATGTTTGAACTTCTAGGATGTTCAATGTCACCGTGGCAAGGAGCTTGTATCATAGGAGGAGTAGTGTATAATGAAAGGAGTCAGATCCATCCTGTTGCTGGGATGGTGAGATGTCATCATGGGTAGGTTTTCATCCTTGGTTCAGTGTGTGTTGATACAAATGAGCTGATGAGAGGAGTCCTGGTCTGAATGGCATGCACAGGTATACAAGCCCAGAATGAAGAGTGGGCTAACTCAGGATGGGCCCACTGAATGCCGAGGTCGGTCGTGATAACTGACTGTATACTTCAACTGCATTTCCTTTTGATCTGGCATATCTGTCCTGAGGTGAGCAAGAACAGCAATCAGTTCAGTGATTGGAGACTTTAGACTAACATGCTGAAGCTGAAGAGATGATGTCTGTCATAAAACAACAAAAATGTCACCGGTCTGCACTTGTGGACCACATTCAGGAAGTGTTTCTGCTTCCCAATTAGTCAAATCAGCAGCATAAACTTCTAATGGCTCCTGAGGTCTACGTGAACATGCATTCAAATGAGTCTGAAAAGAAGCCAAAAAATGGTGTTCATTCAAAAACTGCATTCAAAATAGCTTTAGCTTGATCATAACCTTAAATTGACCCAATGTCTTAGCTGTCAGTAGTTTTTTATTTTCAATTTGCATTGTTGAAATGTCCAGAATAACTTTACATTGTTAAATCCATGAACTAAATATTTCTACTTCATTGCCAGTGAAAGAGTGGGGAAGTCAATCTGAAATGGCATCAGCATATACACTGCAAAAGCCAGAGTCAGCAATTGTACTGACGAACCTCCAAGAAGCTGTTCCTCATCAAGCATCACCAAGAAAAAAAAAATACAGTGGGTCACAAAGATAATTGGTCTGCGCTGCACTGGTTGGCTGGGTGGCACTGTTTCATTGCTTCTGGGCTGTTCCATTTCCCATATCAAACAAAAGTGCTCCCAATGCTTCCACCCTACATCACATTCAAATTCTACTGTTGAAGAAAGTGGAATAAGTCAAGTCAAGTCAAGTCAGATCTATTTATATTGTTAGGGTGGGGTCGGAGAGCACACCAAAAAATACTAACTAATTGGAACCCTGAATGCAGATCAGCAGACAGACCACGATGTAAGAGATAATGGAAGAATTTATTAAATAAATAAACAATGCAACGGAGAACTTAGTGGTGTGTTGAATGCGTGTTGAGCTCAGAAAGCCGACTGACGAGGGGGAGTGCACGGTGGATGAGATGAGCACAGCGGTGGAGTGGAGCTTTCTTACAAACAGGAGGGTCCGAACCCAGGACCCGCATGGAGAACCAAAAGCCGGTGGGGAAAGGAGGATGACTGGAACCAGGCAACGTGAAGGCGACAGAATAATCTGGCGGCATCTGGATGATCGGCTGGCAGTTAAATGCAGAAACGGAGATTGTGGAAGATGGGAGTCAGCTGAAGATGGGAGTCAGCTGGAATTGACCAGCTTAGCCTGTGAGACATGAAAAGAGGGGTTAATATGCATGTGAGATGGCAAATAAAGACCAATGGAAGTGGGGTTAATTACCTTAATGACGGGGAACGAACCGATGAAATGCGGGGATAACTTCATGGACTCGACGTTGAGTGGGATGTTGCACGCCGAGAGCCAGACCGTTTGTCCCAGAGTGTATGTGGGGCTGGATCTCCTCCGCTTGTCAGCCGAGCGTTGGGCCGCGCCACGAGCCTTGATGAGGGCCTCCCTGGAGGTCTTCCATGTGTCGCGGCAGTGCTGAAGATGGTGATTGACAGAGGGAACCGTGTCATCAACGTCCTGGTCAGGGAAGAGCGGCTGTAGGTAACCCAGAGAGGCCTCAAAGGGGGAGAGGCCACGTGGCGGCGTTCGGCAAGATGTTGTGGGCGTACTCGGCCCAAGCCAGCTGAGAGCTCCACTTTGTGGGATCCTTAGATGTAAGGCAGTGCAGATTGGCCTCGATGTCCTGGTTGGTACACTCGGCCTGCTCGTTCGACTGCTGGTTGAATCCAGATGACAGGCTGACGGTTTCTCCCAGGGCCTTACAAAAGGAGTGCCATACCTGGGAGATGAACTGGGGCCCCCGGTTTGAGACAATATCGAGGGGGATCCCATGAATCTTGAATACTTGGTTAAATAAAACCTCCGCCATCTCTGCGGCTGAGGGTAGCTTGGGGAGCGCAATGAGGTGGACGGCCTTAGAAAACCGGTCCACCATGGTCAGAATGACGGAGTTTCCTTCGGACACGGGGAGCCCCGTAATGAAGTCGGCTGCGATATGCAACCAGGGGCGTCCAGGGATGGAGAGTGGTTGTAGAAGGCAAGCGGGAGGTTGATGGGAGGCCTTGGCCCGAGCGCAGGTGGAGCACGCTCCCACGAAGCCTTGTACATCCTCCTCCATTGTGGGCCACCAGAAGTAGCACCAGGCCAGGGCGAGCATTCGCTGACTCCCAGGGTGTGTGGCGAATGGGGACTCGTGGGCCCATTGGAGGGCGGCAGTTCGGGCTAAAGCGGGCACGTAGAGACGATCTGGAGAGCCCTCCCCCAGGGTCAGGCTCCAACCCCTGTGCCTCCCTGATGGTATGTTCTACTCTCCAAGATAGGTGGCCGACGAGACGTTCTGCGGGGAGGATGGTGTCGGGCTGTTCTGGATGACCTACTGGTGGAAAGACGCGGGAGAGGGAATCAGGTTTAGTGTTGCACGAGCCTGGCCTGTAAAGTGAGGGTGAAGTCGAATCGACTGAAGAAGAGGGCCCATCTGGCTTTGGCGGGAGTTGAGGCGCTTGGGCAGTTTGAATATACGTCCAGGTTGTGGTGGTCAGTCCACACCACGAACGGCTGTTCGGCTCCCTCCAGCCAGTGCCTCCACTCCTCCAATGCCAACTTCACTGCCAGGAGCTCTCTGTTCCCCACGTCATAGTTAGGCCACTCTGCCACTGCGTGGATCTTTCCTGGATCTGCCTTGATGCTGCCCCTCTGGATGAATAACCCCAGGTAGGTGTGACTGAGTCCACATGAAACACGCACTTTTCGGCTTTGATAAAGAGCTTGCTATCCAGGAGGCGGGAGAGGACCTGGTGAACGTGGGTGACATGCTCGTCTTTAGATAGGGAGAAGATCAAGATGTCATCCAAACAGACGAACACGCACCGGTTGAGGTAGTCACGCAACACGTTGTTTACCAGGGCCTGGAACACTGCCAGGGCATTGGAGAGGGCGAAAGGCATCACCCTGTATTCAAAGTGGCCGAGAAGTGTATTGAAGGCCGTCTTCCACTCATCTCCCTCACGGATGTGGACCAGATGGTAGGTGTTGCGCAGGTCAAGTTTCGTGAAAATAGTGGCTCCCTGCAGTATGTCGAACGCAGAGGAGATGAAGGGAAGATGATATCGGTCACGCTTAGTGATGCTATTGAGGCCTCAGTAGTCGATACAGGGCCGCAGGGACCCGTCCTTTTCAGAGATGAAAAAGAAGCCGGCCCCCAGAGGAGAGGAGGAGGGCCGGATGAGCCCTGCGGCCAGGCCGTCCACGATGTATTCCTCCATCGCCTCCCTTTCACGCCGCGATAGCTGGTAAAGCCAGCTGGTGGGTAAGGAGGCCCCTGGGAGAAGCTCGATTGCACAATCGTATGGCCGGTGCGGGGGAAGGCTCTTACTGGTCCTTACTAAATACCTGCCATAGGTCATGGGCCAAGGAAGTGCGAGCTGGAGATCTGGAGCAGGTGGCACTGAGCGGAGGCAGTGCTGATGGCAGAAATCGCTCCAGCTGGCGACCCTGCCCTCCGTCCAGTTGATGGTCGGGCAGTGGAGGGCCAGCCACGGTTGTCCCAAAACCAGCGGTGTGCGCTGAGAGTGGATGACCGCAATGAAGATGGCCTCCTGGTGGTTGCCGGCCAGAACTAGAGGCAGGGGTGAAGTCCAGTGGGTGATGCTAGCAAGCAATCTGCCATCCAGCGCATACATAGCGCTTTTTACAATGGAGCACTGTCTCAAAGAAACTTTACAAGTTTAGATTATCTCCTAATATCCACGTCCAATCCTAAATTGAGCAAGCCTAGGGCGACAGTGGAAAGGAAAAACTCCCTAAGTGTTATGAGGAAGAAACCTTGGGAGGAGCAAGACTCAAAAAGGGACCCAACCTCCTTGGGTGGCATAGATGATAAATCTAAGAATGAAATAAAGTCATGGAGTCATACTTCAAATAAAATGTGAAATATGCACATCGGCATTAAATGGCCTGGGTATGATGGGGCTGTAGCTGATGACAGAAGTAACTTGAGTGAAGCTGCAGCGGATGAACATCATGTGTGGTGAGAAAACAGAAACAGTTCAGAGAGAAAACAGAAAATGGTATTAGTTATTAAGAGCACAGTGTCTATTAACAATCACTGATGCCATGTGTAGAATGAGACCCTGGCAGCATTAGCTATAGCAGCATAGCTAGAAAGAGGAGAACTGGTAACACAGCCAAGAGGGATCACATGAGACATTGGCATACCCCAGTTAAACAAATGAGACAAAAATATTATATTTGATAATTTATTTATTGAGGGAAATGATCCAATATTACATATTAGTGAGTGGCAAAAGTATGTGAACCTTTGCTTTCAGTATCTGGTGTGACCCCCCCTGTGCAGCAATAACTGCAACTAAACATTTCCTGTAACTGTTGATCAGTCCTGCACACCGGTATTGGAGGAATTTTAGCCCATGGTAGGTGTTGCAAGAAGGCAAAAGGTACAGTTGTGTCATACAACTGCAAATTGGCATGGGGTATATGCAGTGCCACACTGTGTTGTATGAGAAATTCTCACCGTAAAATAAAAGGACCACTGGCAGTATGCATAATATGAAAAACCTAAAACATTGTTACATGGCCATTGTGTATTAGGACAGTCCAGTATGTTTAACACATGTCCTCTCACCAAAGAAGTCAAAACAAATGATTTCCTAAAGGGCTGAGGTAGAGACCATAACCAGTGTCGATTAGGGTATGCTGCTAATCTAACTGTTGATGTAAATGCTGTATAACTAAAGAGTTATACCAGTTATTAATAATTGTTAATACAATAATTACAACACTTATAGTAGCAATAACAACAACAGATAAATATTATTAGTGCTCTCATATTTAAAGAATGTGCATCTGTAATGGCCACTCTGTACAATCCAATTGTACAGAATGGTTATGTGTGTCACAAATATACACTAGATGGGAGATGGGGGCAGACATAAGTGCAAAGTGTGTTTATTGAAAGTGGTAAGATAATACAAAAAGGTGCACAACAGGGAAACTCAGAACTACCAAACAACACAGACAAGACCCAACAATATAACAAAGGAAGACATGGGTAACACTAACAAACAATATAGGACCACATGGTGTAAAACAAACAATGGGCTAACAGGCTAAAGCTAACAAGAGGACAAGAGGCTAACTGAGAACATATGCTAACATAACCAGACAAAGCCAACATGAAATGCTAGGATACAAACAGACAATGAACTAACACAAACACATGGAGAAACCTAACTGGCTATCCAAAGGCACAGGACAGAAGTATATAAAGAGAACATAACTAAATGACATAGAACAAGATACACACTAGACAAAGACAACAGAGACCAACCATGCAGGGAGACAGGAGAATACAGGAGTCAAGCTACACCATGGTGAGTGAAAATGCAAGACAAAGAGGTGCACAAGAAGAGGGGCTTTTATAGAAAAAGACCAGCAGGTGGCAACAGCCCCACCTGCTGTGGAGGAAGAAGAAGGTCAAGGAGACAGAGGAGGTTGAGCAGAGTGAAGCAAGCATGAGAGTGAACATCGTGATAATGTGTGTTACAATAGTCTCTTACTAGTCTGGCTATTTCCGGTTGATCTGACAATGGTTAAAATCACTGAGATAACATTTTCCCTATTCTAATGGTTATTTTGAACATTAGCTGAAGCTGATAGCCTGTATCTGCATGATTTCATGCATTGCACTGCTGCCACACAACTGGCTGATTAGATAATTTCATGAAATGAGTAGGTGCACAGGTGTTCCTACAATAACAGTTTATAAATACACTCCCCAGCCAATTCAATAAGTGCACATTGCTACAACCCCTGGCAAAAAGTATGGAATCACCAGTCTTGGATGAGCACTCATTCAGACATTTCATTCTGTAAAACAAACTCAGATCAAAAACATGATACAACAATAAGGTCATTCCAAAGTGCAACTTGTTGGCTTTCAGGAACATTCAAAGAAATGAAGAGAAAACATTGTGGAAGTCAGAGAATGTTACTGTTATTGACCAAGCACAGGGAAAAAAATATGGAATCACTCAATTCTGAGGAAAAAAGTATGGAATCACTCAAATTGGAGGTAGAAAATAAGGACACACCCAGTCAATTTCCTTTCCCTAAATGGACACCTTAGAGGGCTGCTGGATGAAGTGGAGTGGCAAGAACCATTGCTCCAGCAAGAGAAATGGCTCTTGAAACAAAAGAGAGGATTGTGAAACTTCTTGAAGAAGGTAACTCTTCACGCATGGTTGCTAAAGATGTGGGCTGTTCACAGTCAGCTGTATCCAAGATATGGACCAAATACAAACAGCATGGAATGGTTGTTAAAGCCAAGCGTACTGGTAGACCAAGAAAGACATCAAAGCGTCAAGACAAACAACTTAAGGCTTTGTCTTGAAAACCGAAAAAGTACTACACAGATTACAGCAATAATGGAGGAAGCTAGAGCCAATGTAATGTGACCGACTGTTAGAAATTGCCAAAGGAAATATGATTTCACTACAGGAAAGCTAAAAAAAACCATCATTGACCATCTAAACCTAAAGAACAAGAAAACTGCACATGGGCTAAGGAGAGGCAATCATGGACCTGTGGATGACTGGATGAAAGTTTATCTTCATGATGAGTCATAATCCTGCATTGGACCCGGTATGATGCTGGAACCTTTGTTTGGTGCCGTTCAGTAATTTTTATTAAGAGCCTCTGAAGAAAACTAACCAAAATTTCCCACATTCCTGATGATATGGGGCTGCCAAATGTTCAGGCAAAGGCAGGGGGAGATGACTGTGGTTAATTCTTCTAATCGATGCACAAGTTTACATTGAGATTTTTTGGACAGTTTTTTCCTCATCCCTTCAGTTTGAACAGATGTTTGGAGGTGATGAAATAATTTTCACTATGCATTGTGCCATAGGGCAAAAACAGTGAGGCTTCCTTGGAGAAAGACAACCTTCAGTCGATGTCATGGCCTGCAAATAGTCCCCATATTTCAACCCAATTGAAACTCCTGTGGGTGAAACTGAAAAAAATATCACAAGAAGGTTTCCGACCTCAAAGCGATCTGGCAACTGCTATCAAAGATATTGGCATCAATTGGATGCAGAATACCTGTTTGTCACTCCTCAGTCCAAGGCCTCCGAGACTGAAATCCGTTATAAAAAAGCCAAAGGTGGTGCAACTAAATACTAGTGGTGTATTTGAATGGTCTTTTGTTTTATCTGTTTTTTATGATTCCCTACTTTTTTTTTTCCATCAGAATTTGTAGTGATTCCATATTTTTTTTTTCCCTGTGCTTGGTCAATAAAATGTAACATTCATCTGACTTCCCACAATGGTTTTCTCTTCAATTTCTTTGAGTGTTCCTGAAGCCCAACAAGTTTGCACTTTGGATGACCTTATATTGTACATGTTTTTGATCTGAGTTTGTTACAGAATGAATGTCTGAATGATGCTCCAAGCTGGTGATTCCAAACTTTTTGCCAGGGTTTGTGGTACTAGGTAGGACCCCCCTTTTCTTAATAACTGCCTAATATTCTTCATGCTTAGATTCCTGAATATGCTAACCAGCCTTTTGTGGTCCATACGACATGATAGCATCATCATCACACAATGCTACAAATTGGTGGTGCTAATTTTTGAAGTCATACACATTCGCTACCTAGCTAGTAATGTTAGCTTGCTAATGTAAGTTTAATGCAAGCATTGACTGTTGTGTATATATCATTATAACATGAAACCTGATAGAATATACATGAATAAGTACTTAATTGCCAGAGCTCACGAAACTGAAAGTCTTTTTTTAATCTTGTACTTTGTTTACGCGTTTAGTCTCATTTACCCCAAGAAATGCATTGAGACGAGGCTTGGAACTGCACAGGTCATAGTTCAAGTTCAAGAAACTATTTATTTTCATATTTATGTATATTCATATTCATTCAAATTCACTGTTCAATTTATGACTCATGCTATAATCTACTAAATTATTAGCATTTACACGACTGTAGTAGTAACATAATATGAAATGCTGACCCATAAACAATTTAAAACATAAGAGACGTTTAAATGATGTTCCATAAACATCCCATCATAGTCCTCTAGATGTTTCCTTGTAGTCCTATTAATGTCCTAAGAAAGATACATTTAAAGCACTTTTCCTAAACATGCCCTCAGAGTCCTCTGGATGTTTCCTGGTGGTCCTGTAAACGTCCCGTAACAACGTCACATTAATATTTTAGCGACCCTACAAAAACATCCAGAGAACATTTGCAGTGTTCAGGGGATGTCTTTGGTGCCTGTTTTTGTTAGTTGGAATGACAACACAACCAGTAGCCTAATCTATTGATACAAGGCAGAATTGATCAATGTGTTCATGTTGTTTACACCAAATTCTGTCACTATCATCTGAATGTCACAGCAGAAACATTTTTCCAACCTTCTATTGTCCATTCCATAGTGCATTCAGAGATACTCCTCTGCGTACCTAGGTTGTAACTAGTGTATATTGGAGTTACTCTTGCCTTTCTATTAGCTCAAACCAGTCTGGCCATTCTCCTCTCAACCCTGGGATAAAAGGCATTTTTTTTCCCCAGAGACCTGCCACCAATGGATTATCCTTCTCTTCCTAGAGATGACTCTGCATGAAAATCACAGAGAGATCAGCAGTTTTCTGAAATATTCAAAACCAGCCCAATTCTAGCATCAAAAGACCATGGAACAATCAAAGTCACTTAAAGCAAACCCGTTCCTTCCCCATTCTGAATGGGTTTGAAACTTCAGTAGGGTCATCTTGACCAGGTGACCTTAACCTAAACACATGAGTTTCTTTCATATGATGGGGGTGGACTGTGGCTAATCTGAGTAGCACGTCACGAGCAAAAAGTTCCTGGGTTAGATACCAGTTGGAGTGGGTCTTGGGCCCTTTCTGTGTGATCCTTCAGGTTCCTCCCCGTGTCGGAGTGAGTTTACTCTGGGTACTTCCAGTTCCCTCCCACAGTCCAAATTCCAGCTTTAGGCTGATTGATTGCGCTAAAATTTGCCTGACATATATAAATATAATATATAATATATATATATTTATATATATATATATATATATATATACATACATATACATACTGATACAATCTAATATATACATACATATACCATTGGGCCAAAATATTTAGTCAACCACTGAAAATCCAGGAAATCACATTGTATGGATTTTTTTAGAATTTACTTGGTACATTGGAAAACAAGAAATGTACGTGGAAAAACAAGTATTGGGTCACCCACAAGCAACATGATTTCCTGGCTCTCCTGACCTGTAACTTCTTCTTTAGAAGGCTCTTCTGTCCTCCACTTGTTACCCTGTATTAATGGCACCTGTTTTGACCTCGTTACCTGTATAAAAGACAACCTGTCCACAGCCTCAAACAGTCAGACTCCCAAACTCACAACCATTGCAAAACCAAAGCGCGTGTTCAGAAGGAAACAAGGGAGAAATTGTAGACCTGCACCAGCTGGGAAGAGTGAATCTACAATAGGCAAGCATGTTGGTGTGAATAATCACTGTGGGAGCAATTGGTTAAGACCATAAATACAAGACCATTGATATAATCTCCCTCGATCTGGGACCCCCCGCGCCAAGACCTCGTCCCGTGGGGTCAAATGATTATGAGACGGTGAGCAAAATCCCAGAACTACATGGAGGGACCTGGATAGTGGACTGTAGAGAGCTGGGACCAAGTAACAAAAGCTACCATCAGTAACACACTACGACTCCGAGAGGGACTCAGACCTGCCTGCGTGCCAGCTGTCCCCCTGCTTACGGGACTGCGGTGGCCTAGCGGGAAGGTACTGGACTATGGAACCAGCAGGTCCAGGGTTCAATCCCACTCTGTCTGCCAGGCGCCCTGTTGGGTCCCTTGAGCAAGGCCCTTAACCCCAATTGCTTGGATTGTAAATCGTATCAATTGTCAGTCGCTCTGGATAAGGGCGTCTGCTAAATGCTGTAAATGTAAATGTTCGTCATACATGTCCAGGCCTGTCTAAGTTTGCCAGAGAGCATATGAATATCCAAAAAGAGGATTGGGAGAATATCAGGTGTTCAGATGAAACAAAATAGAACTTTTGTACAACTCCAACTCGTCGTGTTTGTGGGAGGAAGAAGAATGCTGAGTGCAATCCCCAAGAACACCATACCTACTGTGAGCAACGGGGTGGAAACATCAGCTTTGGGGCTGTTTTTCTGCAAAGGGGAAAGGACAACTGATCTGTGTTAAGGGAAGAATGACCGGCCAGGTATCGTGAGATTTTAAGGCCCAAACTTCCTTCCTCAGTGAAGCATGAAGATGGAACATGCTGGGTCTTCCAGCATCGAAGGCAATGAGAAGTGGCTTCCGTAAAACGCATTTCAAGATCCTGGAGTGGCCTAGCCAGTCTCCATACCCTCAAACCCATAGAAATTTGTGAAGGATTTGAAGTCCCATGTTGCCAAAAACCTCACTCCACTGCTCTAGAGGAGATCTGCCATGGAGGAATGGGGCCAAACTACCAGCTACAGTGTGGTGCAACCTGGTGGAAGACTTACCAAGGAAACGTTTGACCTCCATCAATTGCCAACCAAGCTTATGTTCAAGTATTGAGTTGTACTTTTGGTTATTGAACCAAAACACTTATTTTTCCACCATAATTTACAACTGAATCTTTAAAACCAAAAAATCCTACAGGTGATTTCCTTCTTGATTTTTTTTCTCTTTCGTCCTCTCATAGTTGAAGTGTACCTGTTATGAAAATTATACAGACTCTTTCTATTGTAGGAGAGCATGTATCAGTGGCTGACTAAATACTTTTTTGCCCCACTGTATGTTTGATTGCTGAACTCAAATTGTGTATCCAAAATGAGTGAGGTTTTTCCATCCAGTTTCACTGCAACTACTATTTCTTTGAGTCTGTACCCATTATTTACATATTTATGTAACCATACCTGAGTTAAAGTTAAAGTTAAAGCTTATTGATATTTCTGGTAAAGGGCATCTGGGTGTTGTACATCTGGGTTGTATAAGTTCTTATTTGTATGTCAATTGTTGCTAATTGTTGATTATGCTGGCTGTTCTTGCAGAAAGCTGCAATTTGATTGAGTGCTCTTACTCTGCACATATCCATGTGAAAGTGTTTCAAAGTACTACCTGCCATGTGCTGAGTGAGAAGTGGTGTGAACTAGTCTACTTTTTTTTTCAGTTACTGTCTAAAGAAATGCCAAGGTTGCAGAATGGAGGTTGCAGAAAATGTGCTTTACAGCTAAGTCCAGTCCTTAGTGTGCCCCTGCTGAATTTTCATAATTTCACTTTATTTATATATTAGTTTGTTTGTTAATTTAACATCACATCAGGAGTAATAGCTATTCACAACATGAGCAAGGTTACATTGATACTACTTAGAGAAATAAATAAATAAATAAATAAATAAATAAATAATTAAATACATACATTTCAATTATTTCAGAATGAAGTGACTCGAGTGCAAACAACAAGAAAATTTGGTCATGGCCTGACTGATCAACAGTTACAGGAAACGTTTAGTTGCAGTTATTGCTGTCTCATTTGTTTAACTGGGTTCTCTTTATCTACTTTTAGGACTTGTGTGAAAATCTGATGATGTTTTAGGTCATATTTATGCAAAATATAGAAAATTCTAAAGGGTTCACAAACTTTCAAGGACCACTGTATGTTATTTCAATATTTCATTCATTTACACTGTTGTCTTATATGCTATAACTTTGCCATTGCCGGTCCCAAGCCCGGATGAGAAAGGAGGTAGGTTGAGCATCGGGTTCCAATCCATCCCCGTAAAAATACCTCAGTGCTATACTGAAAAAATGAATACCTTCTCTACTGCTAAGCCTGTGAGAGAGTCAGATTCAACCCCAATGATGGCACCAGAATAAACTGGAAACAAGATCCAACACCTGAAGAAGTATTACATTTTTTCCACAAAGATGATCACATGTATAGCCCCTGGAACATGCACACGCTATCAAACTGAGCATCTCGTCCAGTTTTCCGGGAATTTGATAGTTATCCATTAGACATTCCGGTGTTCAGTGAAGTTTGATCGACTGGTAGTTGCTGGCCCATGACAATAAGATGACCTTATTCTTTGCTCACAAAGAGCAAGACAAAAGAGGAGTGAAGTTTATCTTAAACCAGTGAATGAAAGGATAATCACTGTATGCTTTTTGACTGGTCACAGTCGGGTCACTATTATCCAAGTGTATGCACTGATGGACAGCACCAACAATGCTCTGAAAAGTGACTGAAATCCAGGACACCCTCAATGAGATGCCACAACAGTACTTGTTCTCAAAGACCTCAAGGCACATCTGGGGTGTTACTGCAGTGACTACAGAATGCCATCAACCAGCAGCTTCAGGAGGAGCATTCAGGATTCAGATTGTGCAGTGACCAGATATTTGACCAAAATCAGCCAGCTGACAACTGTGGCTGCCTTCTGGTCATCCATAGCAGCCACTCCAGCATTAATTATGTAACCTAGGAAGGATACAGTAGACAAGATAAATTTGCATTTTTCACTATTGACATAGAACTGGTTCTCCAACAGGTGAATGTGGACCTGTGTACTCACTCATAGACACCATGGACATGTAATCACATGCAGGTGGCCATTAGTACTTAGGTGATGAGCTATGGTGACAAGGATTGTGCTGGTCCAGGGAATCATGGGAAATGGAGTCCCAAATGTCTATGGGAATGGAGAGCAAGTCCAAGTGTGTGGAAGGAATGAATGTTTATTAACAAATTGCATGATGTTGACCAGATAAAACATTAAATTTCTTGGGTTCCTACTGTGTGCAATTAAATAAAAGTCATAGTAAATGTAAGGAACCCTGTTTTTTATTTGCTTTTTCCCCATCCCAGCTTTTTCTGATTTGGTGTTGTACATGACATCATGGTGAAATACAATGGCTATATTAGATTGTCAGACAGTGGTTACAGACTTAATACTGCTCATTGCTAGGGTGAATATTGCATGAATAAAACCCACTATGTTGTTAAATAGGACAACACATAACAAATATATGTGTTGAAATGGCTTGCTGAACAATCAGGCTATGAAACCTTGAATGCTACAGAAAACAAGGTTATCCATAAGTAAAGAGAGTGAGTGAATGTTTCATTTTTATTCCTTATAAATACCTCGGTCTGTCTGCATGAAAATCAACAAAGTCATTTCACCAGTTAGCATAAATAGGGGCTGAAATTGACATTGCTGTATCAAAACAAATCAAATAAACTTAATTATCTTCCCCTTGGCAACAACTTCAAAGTCCTTAGACTGTTTCGTCTAGCCAATTTGGGGAAGCGTGGTGGGTAGCACTGTCACCTCACAGCAAGAAGGTCCTGGGTTTCATACCAGGTGGAGCGGCTTGGGTCCTTTCTGTGTGCAGTCTGCATGTCCTCCCCGTGTCTATGTGGGTTAACTCTGGGTACTCTGGTGTCCTCCCCCATTCATTCATTCACTTTCTTACCCTTTCTTTAAGCATGTTTAAGGTAGGCTATGATATGATATAAACAGTATATTTATATGATATATACAGTATATATTAAAATCCTCAGTTTATAAATTCAGCTTACGATGGTTTTGTCAGAACGTATCCCCATCATAAATCCACCTGCATTTGTTTTGGAACTCACTTGTAAACAGTGGGTGAATGTTTTGAGAGATGTTGACGCATGTCATTTTGTAGCTTAGCTTACATTTATAAGTTAGGATCTACAGTACATGAATGCTTAAGGCATGTCAGCACAAATGACAGCAGTGTTTCAGTATTCGCTCTAGTCAAAAGTCATATGTGTATGAACTAATAAACCTTCAGTCTTCTATAATGCAGTGGACTAGTAAATAAATCTGGACACCTGTAATGTTGAAGATATAGCCCTATGCTGAATGCATAATTAAACTGATCCTCCATTTCTGCTTCTCTGTTCCAGACAGTGTTCCACCCAATCCCATAAGAGCATTGTCCATGCCAATGCTTCAGCAAACTGCTAGTCTGCTCATCTCCAAGTAGACCAGGGTGACTTACATAGTATGTCATAGGCACCAGTTTATGTGCATTACCATCCAGGCCCTACCATGTCTCAGTTCACCATGTGGGGTCAGGACCTTGACACAGTCATGAGTGCCTGACAAGATGCAAATATGCTTATTGACATTCTGGGAGTTGTCCATGTAACATGGGGTGCTAACCAAGGTGCTGATCTTGCACTAGTAGCTCTTCAGGTGCTGCAATACACTTCTAAAGATGTGACAATTCTGTAATTCTTAGATATCACACATAGTATAGGTGTCATTCTGCAAAGGTCTAGTTGATCCCTCCATTTTCTACACTCTATTTAGAAAAAATAATTGTTATGAAATTTTATTATAGTGGGTTATGTGTATATAAGAGATTTCAATTATCACTATGCTTATTTTCATCATTATACTAAGTGCCATCAGGTTGATTCTTATCAATCATATGGATATGGATGATGTACTCCCCATCATACCTTTAACAATTTGCATCATAACTTAACTAGTTTTTAAACTGTTGATCATTTTCACAAAACCTAATGTTCATTCTACACCTTCAAATCAGAAAATGTTTCGAAAGTATGGAAGATGCAAACAAAATATAACTGCTGTGTTTCATACATTTACTTTGACTTTTATTTCAGTGCATACAGTATAAACCAGAGATAAATCATGTTTTGTCTGTATTATGCGTCGACCAGGAATAGGG